>JAODOY010022782.1:0-24345 GCA_025399855.1 Forbesichthys papilliferus
GAAAAACTTCCATTAAAAACCCCATGAGGAAAAAGGAAAGAAACCTTGGGAAGGGACCACAGAGGGAGGAATCCACCCCTCCAGTATGGTTAAGATGCAATAGGTGATGGTGGACAAACAAGATTTAGCAATAATACTTTAATATGTTTCGCATTACGCGGAACTTAAGAAATAAAACATCAGAGAAATTTAAAGCATTTATTAGTTAATTAAGAGTGGTCTGTCGATTGTAGCATTATCAGACCCCACAGGAGTCCCAGGTCTGAGGAAGTGTTCTTGCACTAGTCACGACCAGGACCGCCCAACAACCATAGTGTTTGTCTGTATAGGAGACATGGCGTTGGCAGCGATAGTCACCGCCATCCCCACATTGTCCGGGACCATGTCAGCATCTCCTCTTGACGACACTCCCCCGCCATTGACACACTGTCCTGTCCAAGGCAGCAACTTCTTCATGATTACATCACCGGGCTGGAGATGCACCATCCACACAGCATCCAGGATCGCAACAGCATCTCTCTTTCACTAAATTTGTAGAAACAGAAACAGAAACAGGGGCCAGAAACACACAAAAACTACACAAAAGGAGAAAGTAATAACCATTTAGGCCCCTAAACAGAGGGAAAGATTTATTGTTGCTAACTAAATGCTTCACTGTATGAATATGTTTTTAGTTTGATTTTGAAGGTCTAAACAGTACTAGCACCCCCAGCATAAGATGGTAGGGAATTCCAGCTGATGTCAATGCAAGTGAACCACCAAAGAGTCTCAGGAGCGTCCCAGAAGCGGCTCTCCACTCGGCTCTGTTAAAAATAGGCGGCAGTTCTATCTTTGACAAAAGATGCTTCTGGGACGCTTCTGAAAGCGATCAACAGCCAATCAGATAGCACTAATTCCTGTTTGATTTGTTGCTATGGAAACTCAGCGAAAACTCAAGCTGTTCTCGCTTCTGACACGCTGCCGGCGGGGTAGATTGCAGTGCAGAGGACGGAGCGAAAACGCATTGCTGACGAGACGGAACAGAGCTGGAAATGTGTTGGCTGTGACCAAAGATCTATCTAGGCCTACTTGTTCCCAGTGTTAACAAAGCAACCTGGGGTCTTTTGTCGATTTGTTTCACTTCCTAACAGAGTGACTTACATCTCTCCCTGTTTAATACACCCAATATGTTGTGCAGCCACAAGATACATCCACAAGTGTGAGCAGCACGGCTGGTAAAGCAGTGGAATGTGCTGTTAATCTGCTTGTGTGTGGATGTTTCCGGGAGTGTGAAAGACGAGACAGTCCTGACAGCTAGCGTACGGGCCCCTGTCATTTATTAGGCTATGTTTGTTTCTTTTTTTCTTGCTAACAATTTTGTCTTCCTTGATGTGGCAACATGCTAGCTTTAACCGTTTGAGCTGAGGCCCGTAATTATCACTTTAAACTACTTTTTAACTACTGTGGCACGCAACAGCAGCTTGTTCTCTTTTCCACAAAGTGAGCCTGGATTGTTTAGCTACACACACGGTAATATTATACTGTATATACAAATATCACGGTAGTAGACAAGGACTCATTGTTGTGAGTATATCAAGGCTAGTTAGGCTAATGGGACAGCCTCGTAGGGGTGGGACCTCAGCTTGCTATCACACGTGTGTTGTGGAAGTGTCCATCTTTTTCAGTTTGAACAGTTTGAACTTCCCAGATGGTTCAGTTTAATAAATGTGTGTCAGGTCCTCCGCGGCGGCAACTCACACATCGAAATGCACTGTGAAGCAAAGCGTAGTGCTGCAGCTTTGTTGATACGAGCGGTGTTCGCCACTTTGTTTTGTTACCGTTTAAGGCCAGCGGGAAATGATAAGCCCCAGATAAAACATGTTAGTATGTAAATAAACAACAGCCGTTAAACCGTTTAGGTTACCTTTTTAAAAATGGTGATTGTAGGAGGAATAATTGTTCTTTTATTGCTTTAGTATGAAAAGTGTTACTGTAATGACATGTTCTATTTATTTCTACTATGGACATCATTTGGAATAAAGTTTTTATTAAAGGTCAGGCTTTTCTAATCCTGAATGAAAAATGTAAGTAATCTCATGTGGGCAAACCTCCTTGAGAAAGACCAGCGTGATTGACACCTGCTAAACAGCAAGTTAGCTTCAAGGCTCCCACTCGCTCTGTTGCAACATGTGCAGAGAAGATAAACTCTTGGTCCTCGAAAGGCTTTCACTCAGGGATTAGGATCAGACCATGATCCCAGGCATCTTGGCGTGGTAGAGAAGAAATAGCGCTACACAGCCAATCAAAACTAGCCTAAATCTACCCAGAGAAGTCTACCGGTAATACCAGTAATGCAAAATGCACAGGTGTCACCTGGGCCTTTAATGCGAAACAAGAAGGTGAATTTGACATAAATTACAGACTATACCTTTTAAGAGGACCTGGACAAGAGCATAATAAAATAAAATGGGATTTGTCTTCCCCCCATTGGTCCACACCACCCTTTGGCAGCCGCCAGGCACCCTCATCAGATATCCTGTCCTCTTGTGGATGACCAAGCACAGACTCCACTTGCTGAACCTCAAACAGCCTTTCAGAGCTCAAAATAGACTGGAGATAAAAGTGCCTGCTGAGTTAATGAAGCAACACAGATGTCTGCGACTCCATCAGGCTGAGGGCTCCCTCTGTCCTGCTCGATGCCTCTTACCCTCCCCGGATACACGCTAGGCTACTCGTGTGCTGCCTATTGACTGGCGTTTTGTTCATTTGAATGCTCTGTTTGTATGGAGGCTGATGATTGATGGACTATTGGGCGGGTTGTGAGGATATATATATATATATATATATATATATATATATATAACATTCTCTGTTCGGTTGTTGTGATCCGGGCAGTCAGCGCATCCATGCCGGCTGCAGCCTGAGGGTGAATTAGCTGACACTCTGTTGCCAGGGCTACGGTTGGAATGCCTGCACCGCGGGGGGGGGGGGGCGATGCTGTTGTGCTGGTGCCTTTACTATTGGGGGGGGGCATAGCTTGTCTCTGCCCGACTATTGCTGTCAGTTCAGTGTTTTCGCCGAGATTGAGTCTGGAGACCCCTGTCAACCACTCTGGATGGTGGACTGATCAGGGATTAGTGGGGAGGGGGCTGAAAGTTGATCGTTGTCGAAATGGTGGTACATCTAGATTAAACGATAGTCAGTCAGTCGATTGGTTAAAGGCTGATCCAGTAGTTTAACTATGAACCCGTTGTCTATGCCAAGTAGGGTTGGGTATCGTTTAAATATAATCAATTCCGATTCCGAAGTTTCTCCTCAATTGTCCATTTTTAACTTAAGTTTAGTGAAACTAGTGAAATTACATTATTTCCGCCATCCGCATATCAAATGCTGGCAGATTTAAAGAATGTAAATTCTGCAACTGAAATGCAAACATTAGGAACCGAAGCAGATTCGAAATGCATGTGTCTTTTCGAATCAACGGTTCTTTGAAATTTGGAACCGGTTCTTGATACTCAACCCTAACACCCAGTCAAGTCAATTTTATTGATATAGCCCGAAGCAACAGGCGAAGCGACAGATACGGCTGCCAATGGGAGCTGTGGATGTTAGCGAATGCTCTGTTGTTATGGTGACCTGCTCTTCCACCCGAGGGGTCACCCAGCTGCATGCGAGCCTGGTACCCTTCTTCAATCTTAACCGATTCTCACACCTAGTCAGCCTTCAAATTTGGCAGTCCTGGTTTATTTGCACTACTATCCACGGTAACAGTATATGCATTATTTAAACATGCACGTAGAAATGCGTCAATGTAAAATGTTCCAGGTGCTGTAAAGGTAATGTAAAGTGGAGCGTGACTTGGAAAACCAGCTTGGCCTCGCCAACCCCACCCACTTGAGATGTTGTTTGGTGCTTCAAGGGTCTCCAGCCCCTTCCGCCCACTTCCCCCGGAGAGAGGCTCTGAGTATATTACTGGCAGGACGCTGAGAGAAGGAAGTGCACCGCGAGGAGGGAAAAGGCTAAACACGGATCGGCACACAAGACAACAGGCCGCTTCATCCGTGCGCTGGTTCGCTAGCTGCAGCTAGCCAGTCAGGGCACTGGGTACCAAGACAAGGGGTGTCTTTGTCCCCCTTTACTCCCCCGTCTGCCTGCTCTCCCTCCTCGCCCCACCACGCCCTCCATCTTGTTGCAGAGACCCACGTCTCCAGAATAGCACCACGGCCCCCAGACTGGAAAAAGCGCCGGCGATGTTGGCAGACAAAGCTCTTTTTTTTTTTTTTTCTCCTCTGGATCCTCTTCTGTCACTTCTGTCAGCAGAATCACCCCCCACCCCCCCACCCCCCTCTCCCCCACCCACCCCCCACCCCAAACCCGTTCCCCATCATTTTGCCTCGACAAAAAACAAAGTAATTTGATTAGTTTTACAACATACTGCACAATCCACATGGCATTGGTTGGTTGCACAGGTCTACGTAGAGTCAAAATAGTGTCAGCAGTTGCAATTTCTTTAGCTATTTTTCTTTTTTTCCATTTATTTTTTTCTGGCTCGTGAACCCCAAGGCTGTGGCAAGACTCTACTCTGTATAGGAGCCTAATTCCTTCATATCAAGTCACAAGGTCCTGGCAAGCCCCGGCTCCTTTATGGAGCAAAGAATTTCCGGAAAAATAAAAGGCAGGTTAATGAAGGGGAAAATCTTATTAGCGGAGTTTAGAAGGGGTAAAGCCATAGGGGGTAAAGCTCATGTTTCTCTGCTGTAAATGAGCCGTGGCTTACCATCAGGCAAGTAGCAGTGTCCAAGCATTTGACAAATTCCTCTAATCAATAAATCATGAAGTTATTAATCAGGCTCCACAAAATGTTTAATCTTACATGGTCATTACATTTTAAAAGAAAATCTCCATGTGAAACCTTACTACTCTCCATAGCCAGTGCTATTTAAATTATCATAAATAATCTGCTACTCTGTCTGAGAGTAATTATTGATAGATTGTTATTTTGGCACCATTCTGCAGATTATATGAAATTATAAAAATATAATTAAAATTATTAACACAAAAATCTTGGTGAATGCTGTATGGATGCAATCTTCAGAGCTGGTTTGACCCCAATGTACGGTTCGTTTGACTAGTGTGATAGCTCCGTACTGTACGGTACGTATCAGTGTGAACATAGACGTGCCCGAGAACGAAACTGAAGTAATTGACGCAACAGTTGTTTCGTTATAAACAGCATGGTGGCAAAGGGAACACTATGGTCTCCGGCAGGACTGCAAAGTTTATTGGAAATTAGGGCAGACAAGAGTTTTCAGGAGCAACTGGATAAAACAAACACTGGATACAACAAAAACTGTCTACTGACACGTGGGTATCAAAGAACCACGTGAGCAGTGTTGGGAAAAGCTGACGAAACTGCATGCTCAGTATATGAAAGTACGGGATGCTCTCTGTAAATCTGGTAGCTCGTCGGACATCAAGGACATTATGTGGACAAAATAATTGGCCTGAAGCCAAGTAGCCAACCTAATGTTTTGGAGTAAGCCTGCCCTGGCCCTGGATGTTAACTGCAGTGTGAGTGCAGGCCAGCGGGGGAGTGGGGACAATCGTGCTCGGGCACGGTTCAAGGCCACTGGGCCTAGTGTGAGTACACCCTTATAGACTAAGCGATGATACAGCGTTCCACCAAAGCGGTTTAGACCCTATAATTTCTCATCTTAGATGGCCAGTTAGGCTCTACCTGCCCACTCTAAATGGATGTGTTTACAACATGAAAAGTGAGTATAAGTCTAGACCCAAACAGAACCCCTGATGTCTTTGCTAACGGTGCTGTATACACGGATGCACCCACGTATATTCATCCTAGGACGTCAGTTTTAACGTTTTTTTTTGGCTTTGGGTTTAGCGACATCAGGCCTAGTCCCAGTTTTCTGAATTGATCAAGTTAATATAACTCTGAAAAAGTCATTTTGACATGTCAGTCGGATTGAGGTGAATTAATGACTATACTATGACTGAAGGCACATGCATTAGATCTACTTTGTTGCCATGCTCCAGCTCCTGCTCTCATGAATGCACTTTTGGTCCCACGCACTAATCTAAAGACCCGCATGGTGGAGATTTTGGGGTTGTAGCCAGGAATTAAAATGGGCCGGAGCTGGGTGGGGGTGGGCTCGGTACACAGAGGCTGGGCTCGGTACACGGGGGCTGGGCTCGGTACACGGGGGCTGGGCTCCAGTACATAGGGGCTTGGTTCCGGTACACGGGGGCTGGGCTCAGTACACGGGGGCTTGGTTCCGGTACATGGGGAAAGGCTCCGGCTGAGCTTTAACACTCAGTATGCAAACTGTTGCGGGAGTCTCACGCATTTTACAAGCGGCTCTCGGACCCCCACAAACAGTATACAATATCCCGGAAAAGCAAAGTCTCGGTATTACGGTGAAATTTAGGCGAGAGAGAATAAAGAGAGCCTAATGTTGTCGCCAAGGGTGCTAGTGGACGCACAAAGCTGTCGCCTCGTTGCAAGTTGGCACCAAAATCTGGCCCACAGCTACAGTATAAGGTGTGGACGATTCTGCTGCTAGACTCGTTCTAGTCTTTGTTCTTTGTCTGCTGCAACTGTATTTGTCTTGTGTGTTTTATTGTGCGCATTAAACTTTTTATTGTTTAATGCATGTTTCTATTTATTTGCTTTGGCTATTGTATTGCTGCTATTGCAAATCATTCGTGGCTCCTGCCTGTGAAAAGTGCAATACAAATAAACGTTACTTGCTTAACTACTAACTTACTAAACTCAGTTTAATCACCGGCGTGACGTAAGTAAGTAAGTAAGTAAGGTTTATTTATATCACAGACAAAATTCACAAAGTTCTTCCAAATAAAATGAAATAAATAAAACACAAGAATACAAAAGCCGTCTAATTTATCTGCTGCCAATCATGTCGTCCCTCCTCTAGACGGGCCGGACCTGTTCGGCACAGCCGGGATCTCGTCGCCCTCCAGCCCAAGCCCAGCCAAGAAGGTCAGCTCTATCAACTGGTCCTTCCCCGACAAGATCAAGTCCCCACGCACCGTCCGCAAGATCTCCATGAGGATGAAGAAGCTGCCCGAGCTCAGCCGGAAGCTGAGCGTCAAGGGGCCGTCGAGCAGCAGCAGCGGCGGCCATCCGGACTCCCGAGTGCCCCCTCCTCCCAGCGGCGGACTGGAGCCTCCGAGCCCCCCACGCTCCTCCAGCCCCTCCACGGCAGCAGCGGCGAGCCGGAACGTGATCTGGCGCTACCACCTGGACAGCAGCGTGTCCACGCAGCACGGCCACGGCAAGAAGAAGAGCAGCGGCGGCGGCACCAGCAGCGGCACCGGCGTTTCAAAATCGGCCAGCAAAGGCGGCTACCTCAGCGACGGCGACTCCCCGGAGCTGGTGGCCAAGTCGGCCAAGCGCGGCGCGGTCGACGCGGCGACGGGCACAGCGAACTCCTCTTCCAAGCACCACGGCACAGAGCTGGACGCGGATGCCTTCCGCCACTACAGCTTCGGCGACCAGCCCAAGTGCGGTCAGCACGTGTCGGGCCTGATGAGCCTGCACCTGTGCGGCGCCGCGGAGCTGCGTCTGCCCCGCACTGCCGACTCGCGCGACGTCTACTGCGCCATCCAGGTAGACCAGGTGAACAAGGCGCGCACGGCCCTGCTCCCCTGCCGGGCCTCCTTCCTGGACATGGACCACACCTTCAACATCGAGCTGGAGAACGCACAGCACCTGAAACTGACCGTGTTCAGCTGGGAGCCGGCGCCGCGCAGGCGACACCGCGTCTGTTGCCACGGCAGCGTGGCGTTGCCGCCACTGTTCCGCACGCGCGGGGGGCAAGGGCAGCACAAGCTGGCGGTGAAGCTGGAACCGTGCGGGCTGATCTACGTCAAGCTCAGCCTGATGGAGCAGTGGCAGAACCTGGCGGACGGCGGCGGGCCGCGCAGGGACCGAGAGCCGTGGGTGTTCGGCGTGGAGGCCTGGCGGGTGGTGGAGCGGGAGGCCTCGGGGCTGCCCGTGCCGCTGCTCGTGGAGAAGTGCATCGGCGAGATAGAGAAGAGGGGCTGCCAGGTGAGTCGCCGCGGTAACGTGACACTTAAACTATTGATCCTTGCTAGCTTGGTGTAGCCAGACCCACAATGCACTTGGTGAGTATAGTACCCCTTTATACCAGACATGTCAAGTTGATAAAGCCCCCAGCCCTTAGCCAAGTGTTGAGGTGTCCTTGAGCAAGACACCTAACCCTAAGGGATGGTTTGTTTACGAAGCTATGCGAACGCATCGAGCTATGCAAGGAAGTTTTGATGCGTTCCTGCGTAGTAAAATGTGTTTCACCTGACAGGCATTCTCTATGTGCTGAAAGTACACGCGTAGCACTGTGTTTGCGATAGCTTCCACGTAGCTTGCTTAGACTATATGAACGAACTTTAACTGCTCCCGGTGGATGCTTGACACCTCGCATGGCGGACACCACCAGCGGTGTGTGTGTGTGAATGGGTGAATGTGAGGCTATCCTTTGAAGAGCTTTGGAAGGTTGGAAAAGTGCTGTATAAATGCAGTCCATATACAATTTAGTCACATTGCAGTCTCAGAGTCCCACATCTCTCATGGAAACAAGTGACACCCCCTTAACCAGACATAAAGATAGATGCATAAATATAGGAAGCTAAAGCAGAAAAAAGTATGATAAAAGTATAATAATGTGTATCTGTAGCAGGTGTTTTGTTTTCTAAAGATTTTAGACACTCACAATTATGTTTTGGTTGTCATGGGAATTCTACCCCTCCACTTACAGCCACACACAATAATGTTTCCAAAACCTAAACAGTGATCTGGGGCCTAAGATTCAGGTCCTCGAGGTTGCTTTAACAAAACCCATGAGTGGAGTTTTAAAGGCGGATGTGTACCTGGGAGAGAGAGAGAAGGAGAGAGGGAGAGATATAGAGAGGGGCGGGAGAGAGCACAGCTCGATCCTGCGGGCGGTCCCAATGCTGAATGAGGAGATGGGATGAATAGCAGGGAGGGATACAGTGTTCATTGCTGCCGCCGCTTCCCAGGAGCCACCGCTTCTTGTCCCGGGGAGGTCGGTTTGTGTTTGTTTGTTTTGTACCACACGCTCTCCCGTGAGAGTTAGGGCAGTTGTTCTCGACGTGGCGCTTCTGATCCTTTGTCGAGGATAATTTTGGCTTGGTGGGGAAGGTGGTCCTCTTAATTACGATTTGAATCCATCTTAATTGTCTTTAGCAAAGTTAATATGCTGTTGTGGTTGATGATTATATTGATACAGTTGGATATTTCTGGGGGCTGACGTATGTACTGTAAGTGCTCGAGGACTGCAGAGTTAGGAGTAGGTGAAGGAAGCCAAGAGTTAAAGAGAGCTGTGTTGACAAAAGGGCTGGGTGGGGGATGGGGGGGGGGGGGGGGGTGCAACCACTCTGGGGAAGAGTGGGGTGGGTCATGGGGCGACCGTCTGCGCCACCACAAAGTTCCCCTGTCAAGTCAGTGATGTATATGAGAATGTAGTGGCATCCCTGGTCCTGGGGGACCCCTGACCCTGTCTGCCAAACATGTCCACACTGCTACACTTTATAACGGGGTTCCTTCCACACCTGCATGTTTAAAAAAAAGAATAAACTCCACACGCGAACACAAAGACACGCTGTAAACTTGTACAGCGTGCCAAGCCAGCAATATAATCCTACCCTCTAAAGCCATGTTGGCCAATCAGAAGGGGGTTCTGGTTCTGAAATCTCCATAGTGCCTTCTTGCTCATCATTATAGTTGGATAGTAAGTTAACTGTATGTAAACATGTAAAAAGTCCCATTAGCAAGGTTAAATAAAACCAACACAGTTTTGCTTTTTTTTAAACATTTTTTATTGAGAAATATAATATTATATTATTGAAAATATTACAAACGCTGATTCCAAAGATACTCTCTCCCACACAATTTTTTTCTATTCCCCCGCCCAGTTTTACATAAATAAAATAATTACATAAAAAACTAAGAATTTTCCATTAATCAATATTCCTCCGTCTCTTCAATTCTGTAATTATGTTTACACACCATGTCCGAGGATATAAATGTCTGTGCTAGAGACATCTTTGCTCTTGTCTTCCACAATTTGCTTTTGATCATACATACTCCGTTAATAATACTGTTTCCTCATCAATAAAATGTCCTTCAATTAAATCATATAAAATAACATTTTCGTTGACAAAACACATTTTTCTAAACATTTCCAAACTTGTTTTGATCTTTCACATAGAAAAATATTTGTCCTCCATTGCTCAATCATCTCTCAAGTAAACCAAAGAGATTACAATTTATAGCAAGATTGAGCATTATAATGCATTTCCATAGAAGCAAAAAAGAAACGCTTCTCGTCTGAGAAAAGTCACCGCCCTCTTTTCAAAAATCGAATGTGGAAGTGCCGTCTGTTGGGAACACCGAGGACGGAGTTTGCTAAACCTTCGGTTTTAGTGAGATTCTATACTGTATGTGCAGTTGTTAGGTCCCATTGGCCATTGAAAGTGCAGTTAATGGCTCTCTGCTGTGTAAAATATCACTCCCCTAGGTTGCAGGTAGCCTCGCGAGACCAACCTGATCTCGCGAGCTTCAGTTTAATTTTGCCGTGAGATTCAGTCTGGAAAGCCTCGGAATCCTTTTAAATGTGTCCGAGTAGCAACTGAACTTTCCAATCAGTCGTGTTTGTAGCTACACGGGCGTTGTTTTCCAATCAGCGTCGTGTTTATAGCTATACTGGCGTGGTTTAAAACAACCAGATGATTCATCCAATCAACACGTTTTTTTTAAATTTTTTTAATTGCCATTCACAGTTTCAATGTACAGCTCCCCAGATGGACGTGTGACAGCAATTCCTCTGGCATGTCAGGTTTCGTTGCAGGGTAATGGTTGGACTGACACCAGATCCTGTTGGAATTCAACCGACACGCACACACAACCTAATGCATGCTGGTGTTAATTTACCAATGATTACAGCATGCCCCCGAGGACTCTAGTGAGCTTTTTAAGGCACTGCGTGGTTGTGAAACGAACTGAAAAAAAACTGAAAAGACTGGAGATAATGTGTGTCAGAGTTTGTATTATTATCAGTTCTATCTGAGGTTTTCACCACCACGGATTAGTTAATTAGTTAGTTAGAAGCGAATACACATTGTCTGCCAGGCATGCACATACTGTATGAGGGGAGCATTCTCCCGTTAATAATTAATCTGACACAGGGTCACCTTCTCTTGGATGGCGTCCAGGCAGAGGTGGCTGAGTCATGTTAGAGCACTGAGGAATGTTAAGTTAATAGAAAACGCAAGGAAGGGTTGGGCGTTCACATTGGAACAACAATAAGCTGCAGGTTGCAACAACAAAAACTTATATAAAAGGAAGCGTCTTTCTGTCTTCAGTTACCGTGGCAAACAAACATTTCTCTACAAATGATTTGACTTCCTACAGCTTCCTTCTGCCTAATTCCCACTTTGTGTTTGCATTATGGTGGAGGATTTGGAGAGCTTCTTTTGCAGTGAAATACCAGAGATTCTTCAACTCCTCTGCCAAAAGCCCTGCCCACTTGAATTCATCAGCCACGTGTGTGTGTGCTCACTTGTTTGAGTGGCAATGCTAACAGCCAATGAAAATCTATTGCCTCATTTCCCGATAGTCCGGAAAACATCCTTTCAGAGTCCTGTATATCAGACGTTCAGCACGAGTCGCCCGTGTGACATGTTGTTCTGAAGAAGGGCTGATTAGCGTGGCCCGAACAGGCCCGTTATTAGCACCTTAGCAGGCAGAGGCCACATGTGATGTTGACTCTGTGGTTGTTTTAAGACCCACGTGAATTAGATTCCCCAGAAAAATGAAATGCTTCTGAGGCCATCGGCGCGCCCACACAGTCAAGGCTGAGGCCGCGTGACTTTATTTGTAGACGTTTGTGTTCGTGTTTTGCTCCCGGCAGTACTAAAGCCTCTTGGCCAAGGGCTGGCCCCTGCTCACTCAGCTCTTCGCCTTAAAGGAAGAAGGACTCTTGTTTTCTGAATGGACTTGTTGTTCATTGTGCCCAGTGACTTGGTGTTTGCACAAAGCCAAATCCTTTCCTAATCTGTACCACCCCCTCATCTCACGCGATGTCCAGAGAAAGCGCTGCCCAACCAGTTTATCTCTCCTCGATAGTTAGCTATGCGTGGGGTTAGATTGCTTGGCAATGAGAGGTGTGTGTGTGTGTGTGTGTGTGTGTTGACCTGGCCCCCGACACCCGCCATTCACGGCCCGTTGACTTAACGCGTTGCTATGGCGACCACGCCACTTGACCGGCCGGGCCACATACCGGACACATGTAGGGAAAACTGCCGGGGCTGGTTTACATAACAGATGAGGTCAGGGTGCAAATCTGCTTCTAGAGGAAATGGCCTTTATGAAAACTTTCTTGTGAAACGGCCATGTTTAATAAATGTATATTATTTATGTATTGAGCAGTCTTTCATTGGACAGCTTCCAGCACTGTGTTGAGTCAAATAAAAAGGGTTACCCAGGGTATTATATATATATATATTAGTATTTTGGGAATTAATTTAAAAATGGCATCCATATTTTCAATACACAGCAAAAGATATCTGGGTTATTATTGGAATGCACAGTTTCGGCATCTTCACAAAAGCTTCTGGGACGAATGAAATGCAGGACTTCAACACTGCAAAACATTTTTTTGCACAGTAAAAAAGCCTTGTTTCTGGGATCATAGTTTTATTTTTGGTCTAAAAAGAAAAAGTATCAAGCATATTTTGCATTCGAAAATAAATCAAATTTTAAGAAAATGTATCCAAGTTGGTCTTAACAAGATATTCCATCTAATATCTAATATCTTATTTTAAGAGTGAGACTGCTTACACAAGATCTTCTGTGAAATTATGCAAATTCTTTGTTAAATCCTCTGTATGTATTAAATGTCGTAGCTGTCAGACTATCACATTGCAACATAGTATAGTGGTCTGGTTGTTGGACTTGAAGGTTGTGTATATGGATGAAAGACTAAATGAGCATTTTAAGGCCCATTTCTATCTTTCAGTGGCTAGAAAATAATGCTAGTTTTAAGAATTCTAGTCAAGCATAATTGTCTTACCCCATTGGCAGATTTATTTGGTTAGATTTAAGAATATTTGACTTTCTAGAAGGGATTTTTTGCAGTGAACTCAAAAGTATTTAATTTGACAGTATTCTTTTCTGTTTGTTTATGTATTTGTAAGGCTACAATATCTTTGTGTGTATTGATTCTGTGCACTGTTGGCTTTGCCAGAATAAAAGTGGCTTCATCTTCTGATTCCATACTTGACCTTTTCCAATAAGGAGCCAAGACCTATTCATAGAACATTGAGGACTTAACTGTAGTTTAACTGCAACCTGAATTAGTAGACTATGAACTTCTAAACCACTGAGTACTGGAACTCAAACAATAAATAAATAAGAACAGATTATTTAGTAAAACATTATCTTGTTGTAACTAGGGACATACAGAGAGACATTGCATGCTAAGCCATTATTTTTAATCTGCTACTTTTACGATGAATGAATGAACAAATTAATGAATTATCTTTTTTTGTCATTATACACAGTAAAATAAAAAAAAATTAATGTATTTCTTCTCTCAAAGAAAAGCTAATGATATGTTATGTTTGTAACCTATATATTACAACCATATGAACAATAAAGTCAGGCCCACGGAATACATTTGTGCTAACATCTCTTTACTGTAAAGCCTCAACACACGACACAATGCGCACGAACAGCTTGCTAACTAGCTTACTTGTAATTAACACAACCTATACAGTGCCTATACATAACAAGATCATACATGTAAGAGAGGACATTTTGAAATGACAGCATTGTGCCCAACCAGCTTGAAAGTGACACCCATGACATGGTCATGTGAGTTAAATAAGGGCTTCAGCTATGAACTGCGTGTGGTTGCTGGATTTGTCTCCACTTATCCACCTAAGATAAAGATGAATCAAGTCCTAAACATTCATCTAATTACCGTTTCACCCAAGGGCACAGAGCTTCACAAGCTATTTTGTGACAGGCAGGTTGTTGCTGGCAGTACTTCTGGCTTTCGTCCAGCTTTCGTTCTCTGGGTAGACGCAGAACTTGATCGATAGGGGTTGTAAAGATGTCCGCTTCGTTTTGACTGTTTATTTGACCTACTTTTGCTCCTGCTGCATTTCAGGTGGTGGGCCTGTACCGTCTCTGTGGCTCGGCAGCTGTGAAGAAGGAGCTACGTGAGGCGTTCGAGCGAGACAGCTATGCCGTGGAGTTATGTGAAAACACCTACCCGGACATTAATGTCATCACAGGTAACCTTCCAGAACACTGGGTGTCCTGCGTAACGTGCACACACGCACGCACGTACGCACGCACACCGACTTATTTATATCATATCTATCAGCCATCTTGGAGCAGGTAGCGTCTAGTTCGTCAGTCGCCGTGCTTTGGAAGCTTTGTAAAGAAATGATGCAGTGATAGCGAATCAGATTCAAGCACCGTGATGTTTTACCATTTCTAAAATGATTCTAGGTCCATCAAAGAATATGAACAGATTTCTAGACTTAACAAAAACATGTTTTTCAGAAAACACTGCAATGGAGATTTAACAGAGAAATCATTTTTAATCAACTTATAGTGCAACCAAGGTGTTATTTTCATCCTGTACACCAGCATATGTGTTATTGTGGTCGCTCGCAGCTGTAGCTACAGAATGCACGGTTTAACAAAGATAAACGTGGCTCCTAGGGCCATATATCAGTGGCATTCAGCTCAGACGGACCCACATCGCCATGTATATCACACTCAATCCATTCGCTGCTCATGCATGCCGTGCAAGGGCACTTTGACTCCATGTATCTTTGAAGACGCTATCCGATCCACGAGAGACATGTGTTCGTGTGAGAGAATCATTACAAGGCCGTGCCGGTGTGGACACCTGAACCGTGTCGACATCAGACCTGGGCTTTCTTTAGCTGTTTTATTCAGTCATAGGATCGTCTTTTCTCCGATGTCGAGCTATGGTGTCATTTTCATCCCTGTTAACATTGGGTGGTTACTTAACACACTCAAAGCCGCGCGCTCTTTCCTTTTAAGTGACCGTGTGAGGACAATAAACGAGGTTCTCCTCAACACCTTTACCTTGGTTTAAACACATTAGCTGCGATGCATTTACAAGCCTAGTTTGCAGCTCCAGGACAGGGAGGAACCTCGTTCTATGTGGGAATCTCAGTATCGATATCATGTCTTGTTTTACAGCGCTGGAATTATTGATCCATTGAAGTTCATGGAACTTTAATACCTTTTCAGTGAACAAGCCTGAGCCAGTCCAGTGTGTATTTGAAAATGTCTGCGTGCTTGTGTGTCTGTTGTGTCTATTAAAAGCATTCCAACAACATACCAGGACTGGCCGATGCCCGAGGGAATCTCCTTTCTTTCAACCTTCATCTACCTCAAAAACATGAATAATGGATGTCTTTAATATGTATATACAGTAGGGCATTTTAAAAGATTATGTTACCAACATAAATAGATAGTTGTTGTGGTCAACAACTCGCATGTATGCTCTGTAAATACCAGGTGCTATTTTGTTATAATACGTAACAGCTTAAGTATCATTTTACTTTAAACGCAAGTCGTGCTTTTTTCATTCGTCCCCATCAGTCAGGGCGAATGAAACATGGGTGGCACGGATGAAACACTACAGTATATACTTTAATAGTAACTTATTTATACTATTCTTATTATATAATGCTTTGATGATAATATGTACAGCACAATCATTTTCATATTGTGTGTAAAATGTAGGCCTAAAGTTGTAGGCTTATTGAATTAAATGTACCTTTTTGTACACTGCTTTTTGTTATTCTCACCTAGGGCCCAAAAGAGCCGGGGCTGTCCCTTCATATAATGGGGCAGCAATGAGATTTCTAAAAAGTAGAAACAGGCTGTAGGGTATCTTTCATTGAAATGTAGCCAGTCCGTTACATGTCGATTGTTTCGTTTAAAGATGTAGTCAGTCATGCAGGCGAAAAACTGTTAATATTTTATCTCAATTCAAAGCTAGTTGCCAAGGCTGGGATATTGTGTCGTGTTATGCGGTCTGCAAGACTTTGTGTTTCCATTTACAGAGCCAGGGCTGCGTAGAAACACCAGATTATGTTTTCAGCGCACACAGAACACGCAGCTGGCGAACCATGATGTAGATTGACTGACACTACGATACAAAACAAACCCACAGTGTCTCTCGTGGGATTCAGAGCAGCCCTAAGACACATGCTTGTAGGGTAAACGGATGTCGCTGGCCATACCATGTCCCACAGCTTGTTTTAAAACGGGTATATCCTAGGGTTCAAGATTAAATCCAAAGATTGGATTACTGGTGCTTTTGCCATCTCTATGTTTCAAATGACCATTGACAAAAATGCAACAAACAAAATAATTATACCAAGAGAAGGTTAGCATTGCCATTAGGAAGGTAAGCTTTCAGCCTGCATGTATATAGCCTCTTTGGTTCCCTGTAGACACATTGGGAGGGGGTTGAGGGGGATGGGGGGTCTGTCTGCCAGACATTATGGAAGCAGAACCAGGTCTGGCAATGTGTTGTGCATTCCAGTGCACAGACAGCGAGAGGTCAGGGTCAGCTGCTCTGTCGCCATGGGTCTTGTGAGATGTACTTTAAAGGTATACTCAGTCATTCAGGACAAAACTTGTTGATATTTGAAATTAGGGTTATAAAAACAAAAACAAACTCTCTCTTTAAGGCCATACGGTAGGAAGCTCCGCCCCACACATTTGAAATGCATTGCAAAGGCTGGGATATTGTTGTTTTGTGCGGTCTGCACCACTATGTTTGAACTGCTATTTACAGAGCCAGTGCGCTGTAGAATGGGCGCCTAGTGGACTACGAGGAAATATTTGGTGAATTCTGTGACAGACAAATGTTTCGCTATACCTTTTAAGATGGGGGTTGTAACTGAGAGAGACTGGAATGGCAAAACAGTTTTTTTATATTTGATACAGTGGATTGGGTGCGTTTTAGGTGGGCTGTTTGGTAGCAGAGTGCACACCAACAAGCCTAACCACTCATCTCATGAGCCTTTTGTCTGTCGCTAGATGTTACGCTGGAGCACTGGCATCTCAGACCAAATCAAATGCTTCGTGGGCCCCCCCCCCCACACACACGTGCTGATAAATCATGCACTAACACGCACACAAGGCTATGTAAACAAGAGCAGAGGACCACAACACATTCTGCTCAGGACACCTTGACTCCACTATATCACACAGAACATAGTAGATTTCTGCTGGATTCATGTTTAAAACATTGTAGATATGACGGCTGCCATGAACTAACCCCACAGCTGCACTGACAACTCACTGCTATATTCATCCCCGATGATTATATTAATATTCCAAACCATGCTTTTACCTTGCCTACATATCTACACTAATAGCTGGCCCTGCTGGTGATTGCATTCCTTTTTGTGGAACTTAATTTAAGGCATACTTAAGACATTTCTCAGACTAGTATTCATCCCTGTCTGGGATCCTGTCTGACAATGTATTGTAAAATATAGTAAAACTATATTATAAATTAAACACTGCTAACTGGAGTTACATGTTACCTTTATGTTAGCTTTGTAGACAAAGTACAGTAATGTGCGCACAACAAAGGACGTCAATACTGATTCTGTTCAGGTTCACAAACTATGGATTATCTTGTGTGTGAATGTCTGGATATTTGTTGAGGGGAGTTTGGAGTTTAGCAAAAGTTCAATTGCAGTTTAAATTGAACTAAAATAGCAAGATCTTAAGTTATTCAATGCTTGAATGCCATATGTGTTTGTTTAATGACATACCCCTACTTATAGTTAATCCTGGATGGCAAAAGGTTTCAAAATGAGTCACAGCATTTCGTGTTTTGTTGTAGTGGACAATTTAACGCCATAAACCAAAGATTAAAAGTACAAAGCAAAGATGTGTTGCACAAGGGGAAGTTTAAATATAATAATATAAAATGTATTATATTAATGGATTTCCCGTTAGAATTTTTCAACCTAGTAGCATGTTTAACATAATTACCATTTCTTTACAAATGTCACATTGAGAGTTTCATCTATCGAAGCTGCTGTTGTTAAAGGTGGTTACCATCCACATCTATCTGTCCAATGATGTGAACTCTGTTCTGGACCAATTGTTGTACCAATAATTGGCCCATTGGCAACCCAAGAAAGCAGCAGTCCCTTTATTCATTCACCCAAATCAGTGCTACCAAATGCCAAGAGTGTTTTGAGAAACTGTAATATTTCTCCATGCTGCACGAAGGCTGACATGTTGTTCCCTCGCAACCCCTAATCTTGCTATCTTGAGTCAGCTACTCCACAGCATAGCTCCTCCTTGTTAATCCCCCCCCCCACACACACACACACACACACACACACACACACACACACACACACACACACCCTTCCCTTGACTACGCGTCACACTGACTACATGGAAAGTCATTAACTAAGTGTCGTCTTGCTGCTGAACAAACACAGATGGTATTTGCCTCACGCACAGGTAGGGGGAGGGCCGGGGGAGGAAGGGGGGGGGGAGGTCTGGGGGTAGCTTCAGGGGTACTGTGTGGATGCCTGACTGGGGCTTCTTACACCGTGGGTCCGGAGGGAGGGAGCCAGACATTGTTCAGGGTGAAGGGGGGGTATCTTTGTGGCAAATGACAAGAATGTTATTTATTTAAGAAACAAACATGTTCAGAGCAGGCCTGTGCCTCTGCACATCAACACACATGCACGCACACACACTTATACAGACACACACGCATGTAGAAACACACACAAACACAGAGGCTAGCGTCAAGCAAAGTCAGGCTAGCGGCGGGCGCACTACGTCGAGGCCGGAGGTGACCTTCCCCGCCCCGGTGCATTGTGGGACTTGTAGTGTTCGGCCATGTGCTGGGATAGAGATGCATGCTGCCATGGCAAACTGATTTGCACCCACAACAATTTGTGCATATCAGTCAATAGTATAATAGTTTAATGTGTGTGTGTGTACGTGCATGTGTAGGTGTGTGTGTGTGTGTTCTTGTCAACCTGGCTGCTCACATACATGCAGAGAGCCAACCTGTTCACCCCAAAACCTGTGACCTTCCCTGTGTGTGTGTGTGTGTGCGTGCGTGTGCGTGTGTGCGCGTGTGCGTGTGTGTGTGTGTGCGTGCGTGTGTTAAGGCACTAAAGTAAACACAGATGTTGTTAATTATTTTCTCCACTGGCTGTACAGACTTAACCCACAGGCAGTGTCTGTGTGCTTTAATGAAGTCTGTAACCCAGAGTAGGGCTGGGCGGTATCAGAAAAAATTGATATAACAATATTTTTTTAAGACATACCGGTTTCATGGTATATTACGTTTTTTCTCTCTCTCTCTCTCTCTCTCTCTCTCTCTCTCTCTCTCTCTCTCTCTCTCTATGCATTCATAGCTTTGTGGCTTATAGGCCTAATTTCAGGATTTAATATCAAAACATTTAAATAAATACAGCCTGTGCTGTAACTATATAAATCTGTCAATAATTATTTTAATGCATGTACTGTTTAGTCCGTTCACCTCATATTAGTGCAGTACTATTTAGGCAACTATGGGGAAAACATTTCATGTGAATAGTCGTAATGAGGGAACCTTCTGAATTTCTGCCATGAGATGACTTTCACCAACTCGTGTTTGAAGCTAAATGGACAAGCTGGGCACAGCCTAGCTCTCGCAAATGCTGATTGGACATAACAAATCGTCCAAATGAACGCCAGGAGTGCTATTGCCATCAGCTAGCTAATGGCAATAAAAAAAATAAAATCATGTTGATAATAAATAAATTATCTTTTTAAGTAAGTGTACCACTCATTTTGCTTGTATAAATAAAATACCAGACATATTTTTCATTTAAACAGATTCAGAGAATCTGTTGTTTTGGTGATTAAGCAATCTGATTGTCTGAGTTTTTCCCTCAAAGGATATTCTTCCAATCTGTTTTTGTAAATCTCCACGTTTACCTGAAATGTATCACACATTTATCTTATCGCATCGTCTCCAGCAATGCAAGACAGGTGGTTACAAGAATCACTGCAATTATAAAAACCCTGTGCTTCGTATTTGTTGGAAGGAAACCATATAAATACCCCCATCCCTTACTGTTGATGCTGCATAGGGGCCTGGTTTGGCTGTCGCCGGGAGGGTCTAAAACAACATTTAGACATGTCTACAACATTCAACCACCATGAGATGGAGAAGTTAAACGGATTTAGGGGACAAACTAACACAACCTCACAGTTACTTGTTTGTCTGGAATGCATCTCTCTCTTTCTCTCTGCATTTATACGTTTGGTCTGAAATGGAGGGATTTATTTAACCAGGAAGCACCCATTGAGATTAAAAATCGATTTTTCAAGAGAGTCTTGGCAAAGACAGGCAGCAGCACAAATAACTCAGTTACCGACAAAAAAATACAAGAAGATTACATAATTATTATGATCACAATATAGGATACTCAATCATAAAACAACATAGACATCTGAAACTCTGACTCCAATGCTTTCATTTTGGATTTATAAGCATTTAGCTAAATAGATCATTTTAAGGCATTCTGCAACATATTCCATGCCAAGGGTGCAGAGTACTCAAATGCCATTTATCCCATTTTTGTGTGGGCATTTGATACATACAGCAGAAAATGGTTTTGAAAACGCAAGTAATATTGTCCAGTACTGATAGCTGGGTGTGAAACTGTGCTACTGTTAGCATAAACACCTGATATTTGTTTATCCATTAAACATCCATTTATACATATTTGTATGTATTTGTTTATTATTGAATGATTTACCGTTTGTTTGTGTTTATTGAAAATAAATAGCCTCCTACTGTACAGTAGCTCTGTGTTGCTCCTCAGATAAATGGGCTTGAGTCTTTCGTATAATGCCAGTTAGATATAGACTGAGTTGTTAAAGCCGGTGTTCTTTCTTGAGCCGGGGTGGTTTTTGGTGGGATTAGCAAGATGAGCGTGTTAATTTGGCCTTGTTCAGGAGAACACTACACGCAAAACACCTGTTAAAATGAAGGCAGCCCGTTCATATTTGAGTGGTTAAATAGTGGTCTATTTACAGTGAGCTAAACGGAATGCCTTTCACAAACCTCCCAGGCTAGCTGATAAGAAAATAAGTGTGTGTGTGTGTGTGTGTTTCACTTGGACAATTGTTAATGCAACTTTCGTTTAAATCAGCACACTAAATTACGAGACGTTGCTTACTTGACTCTACAGTTTAAATGATAGAATTCACAAGGGAATAAAGACACTTTTAAAAGTATGTTGTTGAGGTTCTGGCATATCACCTACAGCTGGTAAAGGATAGCTTTCAGGAATATATTCTTCTAGTCTTGCATGTGTTTTTGTTGTAACTTGTAAGCCCTAAACACATCTCATTTTAGAATTACACTGTCACGGTCAAATAGCACGCTGTTATCCAGCGGCACTTACATGAGTCCAGTGTCACTGTAAGTGACAGGTAGCTCATAGCAGGTATGACCTTAGACATCTGCCTACGGGCAAACATGTTTTGTTGGGGCTGGAACCCACAACCCCCCCCCCCCCTTTTTTTATTTTTTAGTTTACATTCACAGAATTTAGCAAACACTGCCTTCGCTAATCAACTTAGAATGAGTCTGTCAATAGTTCATAGGTCATACATCAGCAAACAAACAACTTTCTCTTAGAATAATTACAGCATCTTGTTATCACGGCTAAATTACATATCCATAGTCTGTCTGTCTGTCTGTCTGTCTGTTTGCCTGCCTGCCTGCCTGTCTGTCCATGCATACTGTATCTATCTGTTCATCCTGATGCTAACTCCTGGGTGCTTCTGTACCACTCACCCTCTCCCATCTCCCAGGTGTGCTGAAGGACTACCTGCGGGAGCTGCCCCAGCCGCTGATCACCCGGCATCTGTACGACGCAGTCCTGGAGGCCATGCCCCGGAGGCCCCTGCGGATGGGCGCGGCCGGCTGTGAGAACGACCGGGCGGACTCGGACCACACCGTCGGCCTGCTGGACCACCTGCCGGAGGTGGAGAGGGTGAGGCTCTCGGTTTATTTATTTATTTGAACCATCATACAGAAAATGAAACACGTACATTCAAACACTCGAATGGACATTTAAAATAACAAAAAGAAAGACATTCAATTAAATTCATACAAATGTTTAAAATAATTTGAGTAACATTGAAAACAATGGCAACAACTTATAGAATCTAATTCCAAGCTTTCCATTAGCATTACCGCTACACTGCGGTTTGACTAACGTTAGCATTACCTCTACTGTGTGTGTGTGTACAGGTGACGTTGCGGAAGCTTCTGGACCACCTGAAGCTTGTGGCATCGCACCAGGACTTGAACAAGATGACGTGCCAGAACCTGGCGGTGTGCTTCGGGCCCGTGCTGCTCAGCCAGAGGCAGGAGGCCTCTTGCCACACCAACCGTGTCTTCATCGACTCCGAGGAGCTGGCGAGCGCTCTGCACTTCAAAAAACACATTGAGGTCCTCCATTACCTGCTCCAGCTTTGGCCAGGTGAGGCAGACCTCCGGTTTAGTTGCTCACAGCTAAACAGTCGTCTCCCGGACTGGTTGATTGTATCTGTGCAAATGGATCCCATTTCTGAAGTCAGCTACATTACTATGTTCAGAAGGCGTAATTGCAAGCTGTCAGATAGGATTTGTGTAGTACAGACATCGCCAACACATCTGCATGGGGGTTGCTGTGGTATCGGCATACAGTGTAAGCGTCAGTAACTACGGTAATCACGTCAGTAACTACAGTAATCACGTCGCGGTGCCAGACTCCTCCGTCGCACCAGACAAAGCTGGCATACATTGCGATGTTCCGTGCCGTACTGTTGCCTCACTGCAGCCGGAGTGTTCGGCTACATCATTTGACGGCAAACCTCTGGGGGCAAGGTCCGGTATATGTGGGATATTTCCTGGGTTTCGGATATCCAGACCAAGACTTCCTCTTCCATTTGCTGGTCAATTGTTTACAGTTTGATTTTCTACTTCTACGACACGAGAATGGAATTGAAGTTGAGTTCAGCTAATCCTTTTGAACAAATATGACATATTAACACATGAATGCTAAGATAAATCTAACCAAGAAAACCAATGGGAAGTCAAGTTGAGAGGAGAATCTAATGTCTGCCGTGAGCTGTATCTCGACATCTCACAGTAACTATCACATCAGGGAAATAAAATAAAATGTGTAATGAGCATATATTGTTCACATTGAATGTTGCTTGTGCTTTGCTTTATCGCCATACGCAAGCTTGTTGTTAGCTTGCGTAGCAAGTGGTTATGTTGTCATTCGAGTCATAGAAACAAAACCAGTGGTTGTAATGAAGAGCTGCCTGGGATGAAGCGCTTTTTAGTGTCCTACCAGTGCTTAAAGAGCGCTATGTGTACACAGGACCCTACAAATGGAAACCTTGACACATCTATTACTAATATTTAATGTGGCTGCCTACATATTCTGCATATTCATAAGCAGAAATCTGTTTATAGAGATTATGTTGTAAGCGACACAAAATAATTTTTTTATTGTTTATTTTAGTGACCAGTATTCAGACTGAGATACATCTGATAGGAATCACATTTAAAACCACCTCTAAATGTCATTTGGATACCATTTAGTGAAAGGTTTTTTTAATTAATGTGGTATGTCTGCTGACTTTAAAATGTAAATCGGAATTTGCTAAAAATCTGATATGGGCTGGCCGGCTGCACATAACCCAAGAAAGCTTTCTCCCCTGAGGTTTTCAACCACTGGTCTCCATCTACTTGCTTACAAGAGACCCTTCATACGTTAAACATCATGGGAGTTGCAAAGCCCTCAGCCAATCACAGCAACACCGTCAGGCCACTTCAATCTCTGTGCCGTGGTCTTCTCCCGTCATTTAAGCCACCCACCGTCACAGACGCCCACTCCGACCGCTACCGCTGTCCTCTCCATCTTAATCACAGCGCTATGTTGAACCCCCAGAATGACAGGGGGGTAGGGGGGGGGAATAATGCTGGCTACTTTAGTCTTGTGGCATCGGTCGCTTTATCCCGCTGACTTACGGCATTTGGCAGACGCTTTTATCCAAAGCGACCTACATGTAGTACATTTGTCAGTAGTTGGACAGGTCATATAACAGCAGTTATAAGCAAACAATATTCTAAATAGAACAAATGCAGCATAATGTCATTATACCTATTACCACATAGTCAA
>JAODOY010022791.1:0-24344 GCA_025399855.1 Forbesichthys papilliferus
CCCCAGTCAGAGCTTGCTGATGTTGCTCGGGAAAGGGAAGTTTAGGGTCCCTTACTGAAGCTGCTGCCCCCGCGACCCGACTCCGGATAAGCGGGAGAAGATGGATGGATGGATGGATTCTACTGAAAAAAATACAGTATCTATTATTAACATTAAAGTGTGTTAAGCATCACTTTGTGTTTTTAGTATTTTTAAACCTCCCATTTTGGGTGAGGTTCAATAATGTACATTTCCATAACAGCAATAGCATAATAACAAGCAACATTTGACAGTGCCATATAGGCACTGCCTACAGTATATAAAACAGTAACTTACAAAATGTGGAAGGAGGGGGTGATAGAGCTAAAAATAACTTATTTCAAATTTTGACGTCTACCCCTACCCCTTGCCCCTTGGAACTATGTTGCATGGGGCAAGGGTTGAAATATTCCCCTACGAAATGAGACATTTCAAGAACCAGAATGCAATCAGTAGACTAGTCGTCGATTGCATTATCGTGACAGTATTTTAACCGGCTTTTATGTTTCCATAATGCTGTCTTCAGCTGTGATGATCTCTCTTGCAAGGGCCAAAGGCATCTTTTTGATAACAACATGTTTTAATGTATAAGCCTACAGTATAGAATTGGCAATAATGGTACCGTATCACAATGACAGTTGTCACTATCTGATAGAGACTGAAAAACACATCCACGATGCGTTTCAAAACTTCAAATTGATGCATCAATCCATCTACATTAGGTGTACTAGTAATCGAAATATGACCAAAAGCGGGATTGTGATGCACAAATCAATTAGATCGATGTACTCGTACGTTAATATTAGTTTAAATTAGCAAGATAGTTACTGGCGCTAGAATAGATAGTCTGAACACTCATCAGGTATAGGCTTTACTATTAACAATGTTTCGTTTTTTTTTTAATGCGTTAAGAAAAACTACTTTAATAGCCTACAATAAAAAAAACTAAGATAAAACAATGATTTTTGTAATTTTTTAATCTTTAAAAACTGTATGGAAAATTTATGGAAAATGTATCAACAAGTGTGCCTCTGAAAAAACTTTGTTTTTAAGGGCTATATTAGCCCTATCACTTTGCACTAGCCCTTGATCCAAACAAGAATTGGGATGCCCTACCCGTACACACGAATGTGCAAAATTGAGGGATAGGGCTAAGTGGAAGGTGCAAGGGGTGAAATGGGATTCATTCTTAGTGGATGCTTGGATTCATGTTTAAACTAGCCTATGTGTCTAAAGGAAGCACGTGCACATGTGCATAAAGACATATTACACATTACACATACATTACATACTTGCATGCGAAAATACCTTTTAATGGTTGGTATTATTGGAGGGGGGAGAGAGAGAGAGAGAGAGAGAGAGAGAGAGAGAGAGAGACATTTGACTTCTGTGGATCAATAGAATATATCTATAGGTACTAGGCCCATTTTCCTTAACTTACCTCACCAATGCCAAGCTAACTCACCATGCTGCTTTTAGCATGCTAGCACGTTCTCTTTTCGTGGGTGTACGGTGACACAGAAAGGCAGGTTGTTGCATTTTCAAATGATGACACATTTCCTAAGCTAAATGGCTGAAACAGTGGTGGTGGCAGTCGACGGGCTTACGAAGTTGTAGGAAAAGCGAGGTGTGGAGCTGGTGGGGTAGGGGGGTTCAGGAGGGGGCTGCTGTCAAGGACGTCAGGTAAGGGTTACAAGGAACAAGCCCTCTTTAAACACTCTTACCTGTCATCTTAATTGCTTTTAACTGTCAACGTTACAGACCAATTAGACGTGGAGGGCTCTTTTTATCATCTTGGAAGTAGGTTGGGAGGTGGGGGTGGGGCCCAGGTTTAAAATTCAAATCATCCATTCAAATATTTTAAATCAAACATCACCACAATGACATTAATTATCTGAAATAACAGCTATTTGGAGTGAAACAAATGATTAGATACGTCAATTAGTAGACAGAGAATTTCTATGCAAGGTGATAAAAGAATCATTATTATAAGGTGAAGGAAAGTGGTTGAAACTGATTTAAGTGTCACTGTTTATTATTTTTTTTTAATTCAAATACATGTTAGGTGCATTAAAATGGGGAAAGTTACTATAGTTGCTTTAAATATCTTGACAAAGCCCCTCCAAATATGAGCTTTGAATGTCAATGCATACCTGTGATGCCAAACAGTAAATTATCTATCTTTTAGATTTGTTTAGTTTTGGTTTTTATAGCAAAAAACACACATTTTAGACTGTACTGTAAGTATTACATATTTAGCAAAGAAAGGGACAATTCATTCTTTAAGTATAGATCTTTGCCCTCAATTCTACAGCTGAGCAGCTATGGATAACATCAATAAGTTATACTAAGATTTTATATCAACAGCAAACATACAAATAAATGTATGGTAGCAATTTCATAGACAGTAATTTGTCTTTATAATGACTTTATATATTAAACACATTACATTGCCTGTAAGAATACACTCACACAAACACAGTCCTCAGCTGTATTGCCCCCAACAATCAATGCTATTGCCATTTTATATCTGACCCTAGTCCAGATGCAATGTTGGTCATTCAACTCTAAGCAGTCAATTACCACCTGGGATAAGTCTACAACTTGGGAAAACAATGTGTGAGAGTAATTGCAGGAGAGATGTTTTGCTTTTATAAAGTCTACAGTATTTTTATTTTTTTAACCTTGAATAAGGTAATGTTTTTTTTAATGTAATGGAAACATAAAGTACATGTTAGTAGCCAGACAATAGTTTTATTGTGTTCCATTTAACATTTTTGTCACTACAACTGAATGAGATTCCATGTTATTTAATAAAGTAGGCTACACCAGGTATGTTATTATTAAGCCCCTGCATTAAATACCCACTCACCAATGTTTAAACAAGACCTCCTGCCAATGCAAATACAAACATAGAAACATATTAATGAGGCCAATTGGTTGGTAGGCTGACAGTAGTCACAACATCTTGCATCCTTTAGCAATTCATCACTTAAGCAACTCTGTGCTGAAGGTCTGATATACCCGTTAAAGCTAGAGACCGATTTTCTTGAAGTGAGGAAGTCTATATTCAATGGCTGTTAGTATTGTCACTCAAGCTGTATTTCCGGTACGACGATAGTGGTTCTATATTTACTAATCTCAGTTGTTTATTTTAAGCAGTAACTGTATCTATCTATCTAACAGATATACAGCCAGTCGTGTTGGTATGTTCTTCAACAAATTCCTCTGTATAAAATGAATGTCCGACTTGTCCATTGAGTTACGTAGTAGATCGTTGTGCATGTCAATCAAAATACCTCTCCTGTCAAATAAGCAGACCTTGACATGCAATTGTTATAGCCCCCATAAAGCTCTGATGGTGTGAGGTGTGGTCTAATCTAGTGCATTGCTGGTGCATTGCTATCTTGAGGCAGTGGAAAATGATTGCGTGATTTACCAAGAATATAATTGGATTATACATCAACATTTTTTAGGGATCCTAGTGGAATCTCGCTGTTGCAGTAGATCAGGGCTATCCAGCTCCGGTCCAGGAGGACCACACCCTGCATGTTTTAGATCTCTCCCTGCACACCTGATTTAAATGAACGCATCGTTATCAGGTTTCTAACAACCTTGAATCAGGCGTGTTGGAGCAGCAAGAGATATAAAACATGCAGGGTGCGGCCCTCCAGGACCGGAGTTGAATAGCTCTGCAGTAGATGGTCTGCTTGTGCTTCACAAACCCACCACCGGTATAACAGCAACCCATCAAGGTGCAAGTGCGGCTTGATTTCTAAAGGGAAAGTGAGATGACACTGATTGGTTTATTGTGTGTTATGTTCAAAACAAACCCATGAATAATGAAGAGAGTAAGTACAACCCTTTTGAACCATGCGCTTTAGACCGTGCACTTAGACTGTTCAAATAGGGCCTTATGATAGTGTTGCTAGATGTCATTCATTTGAATCCTCCCATTCTGTTTCAACAGCAAATATCACATGTGAAGCACGGGCTCCTAATTGCAATAGGAAATTCAAATGCAGCAGACACGGCAATATTTTCATTACAGAGACTGAACCATTACTGCGTATAAATCCTTTGTTGGGCTTTACAAAACAGATGGCCAAGCACTGGCTTTGCCTATGCTGTCTGTTTTTATTAATTAAAAAAAAAAGAAATATTCCGATAGAACAATTCAATATTCGGAAGCGTTGCTCCAACTACAAAGCACTTACTATTTTTCCAGCACTGATATTCGTGTAGGCTATATTAAATCTCAGTCATAGTATGTCAAGCAGAAGTACACCAATGACAGACATGCTGACAAGTGAGCTCACATGTATAATGGCAGGAGACAAATAGAGTTGTGTACATGTACATGTATTGCTGATGTAAATTATAATACTCATACTAAACTAATCTAATAACACTCTTCATTCTACTATCAAAACTGCCTAAAACAACAGCCAATGTACTTCATCCTGAAAACTACCCTTTCTCTCATTTGTATCTATTCATCATATACGTTTGTATTTCTTTTGTTGCAGTAGAGTGCAGTAGGAGGTGGGCGAATATTTAACTAGCTCCCACATGTCGCCGTCATGTCACTCCTAACTAAGTCAAGTCAAAGAAAGAAAAGTACAAGAATAGCACAGGCAGTTGACAACCTTCTTATGAAAGTGATTAAAAATAAATGTTGGGAACTTTTTTTTTGCCACATTGAACATGAAAGGTAATATTAATTTGCAATGTTTTCCATTATGCCTATATGATCAACATCTTAATTTACCACTTTATTATAATTACTGTAGCATTAGAATAGAACTCTGAACAAGTTATTCTTTATGCTGTTTTAAATATCTTACTTAGGCAAACTGTATTTTAAAGGAAATATCTAATCAAGAAAGTCTAGCACTGTAAAAATACAGATATCATGAAAAATAAAATTCCCTTTCATTTTGACATGTTTGGTTTGTGCTTCTGACATGTGAAGACAAGACATGTTGCTTTATTGTCACACAGTTCCTCATTTCACGCATTATTAGACCGTGTTTCACTGTTAAAGGCATACAACTTCTTTAAAATCTGCTGTATATTCATAAACATAAATACAATTAATGTATTAGTTTTACCATATATCATTAATTGTATGTGACACTTTTAACTAGCAAAGAAGAAGATGCTAAATAATTTTGACCAAAAGTCATTATTTTCAAGTAGTTGCAACAGGTACATACTGTATCTAACTGTAGTAATGCAGGGTCATTTGGCACCAATAATGCCTTCTGACAACATAATGGTGACAGGAACAGTATAGGCCCTTCTGAAAAAGTATATTTCAAATAGAATACAAATACTGTACATGGGGTTGGAAGGCAATTGCAAAGTGCAATTAAATGGCTTTAAGAATGTCCTCAGTCAGAATACTCTAGAATCAGCGATAGCAAAAAAGTGACTACATAATAACTCATAAGAAAGAAAATGCCACCAGACAATTATGTTATTTATAACATATTATACTGTATCTTACTGCTTTCCCCAAACATATAGAGAAAGATTGTAGCATAGGACATGCACTAATATTATTGGAAACTTTAAATTGAAGTGAAATGGTGTGTAGAGCATTTATCAGCATGAAAATGGCAGAGTGCTACCCAAAATGTTTTGATACATTCTGATTTTGGCAACCTGCCAGTGCTAACTCTAATCTATATTGTAAGTATCCAAATCTTAACAGGTCACTGGTTTCATGCATGAGACATCAGAATAATTAAATGGTGTAGCTGTGTTTAGCTTGGCTTATCCTACCTTTGCATTTGCAGCTTGGTTTCTCTTTTGAGATTCAGTAAGACCTTACTCATGATTTTGTTTTGATTTGTTGATTTCACAACAGAATAGACTACATATGGCTTGTCTATGTAATTTATTAAAGACAAAATGCACCCAGATGTTGCCTTGAAAGATTTCAACACTTCTGATGGAAAACATTTTATGAAACTTCTGTTAAAGCATAGGACCAGTTATAGATGGCCACTTCATGTTTCTGTGCAGATTAGTTACTATTGTCTGATTTGGCATTACAAGGAGCTTTGCAGCAGTGAAATGTAGATAAAAGCTGCATTTCCCATGAGTTCCACTGAGAGGAGATTGGTATTGAAGACAAGAGTTAAGAGACATTTGTAGTTCATCAGCTGTTTTGCAAGATGTAGCCTATATCAATGACGATACTGTAGCAATATACTCTATCTGATGTAAATCGATTAATTCGATTTAGCCGAGCAGGAACCTTTGTTGCTGAGAAATGAATACAACACGGAAGTGCCAAACACCGTTCGCTTAAGGCTGTATGCAAAAGGGAGTAAATCCCATAGAATCGGTTTTGTAATTTTGACATGTCAGCTAAACGGGGTGAAATATTGTATAACTCATCAATTCAAAATATATTAGCGATACATGTATCCTATTATATTGAAAAGGGTAGGGGCGTTTCAGGCAGAGTGAGGTACTGCAAAGAAGGCAATGGCCAGAGCCAAAACAACACTTTGTTCAAATCCATTCTTAAGTAAAGCTATGGGCGACGTCACGGAGGGTTTCTACATTTATATACAGTCTATGGATTTAGCAGAGAATAAGACCCATGGCATGCGATTTGGAAAAAGATTTTGAAATAGCATAAAATTAGGATATCAATATTTAACATGCATCCATAGTCTTGAGTTGATATGACAAAAAATTACACAATCAACTGCTTTTGCATTAGAAAATTAGGTGGACACGGTTATTCAGTGTCTCTCTTCATTTATCCCAACTCACACCTATACCATGTTTTTTTTCCTTAAATTTCTCTCTCTCGCTCTCTCTCAGAAGAACAGGGTCACCTTACCCCGATGAAGTCACTCCGCAAGAGCTAGAACATCATTTAAGGATTTACCACTTTAGATCCTGCCATATCTGGCTGTTATTGCCAGGATTTATGCTCTCACACTTCCCATTTGGGTGAATGGTTTACGGTGGGATTGGATTTGAATATCCCGTCTATGATTTGCTTGGCGCAAAAGGTGGCCGAGTGGAACTCACCTTGTTAACTCTGGCAATTAAAGTCCTGTCATACACGCATATCCAGGCTATTATGGAAGCCACAGATTGAAGGAAATACAAATCAGTGCCCCACCCCTTCTACCCATCCCCCAGTGCCTGGCATTAACAGGGACTTGTGTTGTATCTTCAGTTATCCACACGTACACTTTTCACAATAAATGCTTTCTGAACTTTTGGCAAGCTATTGATAGTGGTCTATACTGTATATGTCTAGTTAGGTATGCACTTTTCTTCTCAATACAATGATTGATAAACATTTTCAAAATACACAAAATCAAATTTACTTCAAACATATTGAAGTGAATAGATTAAATGCTCCCCTATAGTTACCCCAGTTATACTGGAGGAGGTAAACAGAGTGAAACTTACTGGGCCAAAGTTACTTACACATAATCCACAGTGTACTGTACATCAAATCCTAATAAATTCTAACCATTATATCACAGTGAAGATATAACTAAAGCTTGGATGTTTGTCTGGTTGGGAATATTTCCCTCCACCAAACAAATATGTTACACCCATCAAGCACTGATTCGGATTCTAATGTAAAACTGTAGAAAATAGAAATGAATTTGTAAACAGAAATATAATAAATGAACTTCACTCAGTGTGCTGTTTTTTTTTTGAGAGTCAATTTATTATGTATGATTGCAAAGTGCCAGACTAAACATCCATAGAAATAAACCATCTGATTGTTTGATGGTTTGAGACAGGTTTTTTTGAGAATTGGGAGATATCCTGAACGGCCAGTCAAAGTATTGGCCTCTATGGCAAAAAGTAACAAAACAAAACATATCAAGTGTACAGTAATTGGCCCCTTTCACTTTGAGCACGGCCTGCATATCATTTCACTTTTATTGGAGTGATCCAAAATGCAAAAAGGGTGCATGTTGTCCATCTGGTTTAGATTGCGATGGATACTTCCTTGTCTGTCAGTGTCAGTGTAGTGTCCTGGTGTAACCAGACCCAAAATTCACTTTGTGAATAGGGTCTGGGCACACTTCATTGGTAAGTGTTTACAGTCAGTATTTCTAATAGATGTAGACCTTGGCTTCATTTTGAAACTACTGGAGCAGCATTTAACTAATCGGTGTGCTACAACTATTTCATTGCTTCATCTAGCTCTACCACTATTTCAAAACAATCACTTCACTTCATCATCTTTGCACTTAGCCACCCCATTGCTCGCTGATTGGTTATCATCCAGAGTGGCTGTGTGAATGCTAAAGCAAACAAAGTTTCCAGACTATAATCTGAGAGCAATATAGGCTAGGAGCAGTGAGGCCGAGTACAGTTTTTAGTCGAGTGCGAATGTGTGTTGAGGTGTTTCTATTAAATACATGTTTATTCTCTGGAGATAAAATGGTGGCACTGAACAGTTACACAATTTTATAAAACAAGCACTCCAAGTTAATACTAAGATAGTAGAGTCTAAGTTAACCTAAGATAACAGTCAGAAGCCTGGAGATGCTACAGTACAATCATAGTGCCAAAGGCGTCAGGTGCATTTCAGGGCTGCACTATTAATTGTAATAAAAAACGTGATCGCGATTCATACCTATATGCAATCTAATTTCTACACAAGGACGATTCTGCAGCATTTTCATTTAGGACATCAGCTGCATCAAGCAAGCGCTCCTAATATGACATAACACCATGTGATGCAGTGCAGTAGGAACTAAAACGTACACAGTGGGAGCGAGCAAGACACCGGCAAATGACGAAATGAGTGAAAGCCAACCATGATCCAGTACCTTATGTACGTTACTGTACAGTTTCTGTACAGTAATTCAAACAAAGACATTGAGTTAGTGTAAAAGTAACACAATCTCTTTTTAATGCCATTAATATTTATTTGCCGCTAACGCAGGTTTTATTTCAGCGACATTACAGGGTAGGCAATTATACAGTATGTAGGAATATGTCGTCTTTTTGCAGCTTGTTCAGTTTGGTTTGCTTTTGTTTTAAGGTACAGTAGATCAGCTGTTCGGGTGCTGTTTCCATGCCCCCTCTCGAAATGACAAACAAATAAATAGTCACAGAATATTTGGTTGCGCTTCTGTTTTATCTTGCTATGATTTCTGAGTTCGGCATGTCGCAGCATGGACCTGTAGTTTGGACATTTATTTACTCCGGGTAGGTTATTTCTCAATTTAGACGAAGGAAGCGTCACGCCTGCAACTGTGTTTATTTGATACTTTTATGTAGAGGAACAGAGAAAATGGTACAGCACATTTGCCTCATTATGCAAGCCTATTTCTACTGCTTTCCTGAAGGAACCCGCTAGAGTTATGGACATCCTCCACTTTTCACTCTGTCCACATCCAGAGTAGAACACTTTAATGTGCTGGAGAAGCACATTTTTATATAAATGCAAGTATATAAAATAAAATCCAGTTTACACTAGAGTCCCATTCGGTCATAGAGCAAGTACATAGAGAAGGTAATGGTAATAGCTAGTCTCTCCTTCAACGTCCCTCAGTGAATGCATGAATATTGACAAAAGGAAAACAAAACTATAGGTCGGTCTAAAGTGAAAAATTAATGTTAATGCATGTAACAGACTCACACACACACACACACACACACACACATAAGCGAGACAAGTTGGCAGCACAAAGGTCCCCAATGCACTCTCACCCAAATTCTAAGGTTTCCATGGTATACAATCATATATAATATAATGATTAATGTCACATAGCACAAATGTGGCAATTAGTGGTTTATAGTTGTAATGTAAAGTTTAGTTTGTTGTTGCTCACTCTGGCGCTTGGGCTTGCCACTTAAATTAATGTAATAAACATTTATATGGAAGAGAATTGTGATCTCAATTCTAAGCAAGATCATGGTTATTTTTATATTATCAAGAATCATGCAGCCCTAGTGCATTGTCAGCGTAATAACATTTAAATATTCAAATGCTATTGTTTTGTTAGACTTTTATGCATCCATCCATCCATCCTCAGCGGCCTATCTGGAGTCGGACCACGGAGGCAGCAGCTCCAGCAGGGGACCCCAAACATCCTTTTCCAGAGCAATATTAAGACTGGGGGATCCCGAGATGTTCCCAGGCCAGTGTGGAGATATAATCTCTCCACCTAGTCCTGGGTCTTGTCACGGTTCGCGAACCGGCCCGCGCTGGACAGCGCCGGTCGGAAGGATCAGCACTGGACAGCGCCCCTGGACCGTCCTCAGCGCCGTAAGGACTCCCCACGCAGGAACGTGTCCTGAAAATTTCCTCCACGTAGGAATGCGGCTTCCTCCTTTCTGGTGCCAGGTTTCCTATACCACGTACCCCCACCAGCTGGTGCCAGTTTGTTTGACGAGACACTTACGAGCAACTGTAACCTGTATTTGCTACTTGTATTAAACCAGTTTGCTTACTGCCTCCCTGCTGTTCTGCCTGTCTGTTACTGCGCCTGAGTCCCTCGCGACACGAAGCGTGACAAAACAAACTGTCAGTCTTGGACTCAGCAGAAGCAGAGGCACTCCGTCACAGCATTGCCCAGCAAGGGGCGCTACTCTGCCAGATATGCCAAGCCGTGCAACAGACGTCTGCGGAGCTTTCGACCCTCGCTGGGAGCGTAGCCGCCCTGGAGACAAGGCAGGCAACGGCTCTGGCTCAACCAGCGGCCCCACTCAACACCCCGTCACCTGCTCCGATGCCAACCAGCTCTCTCCCGGATCGCGAACCCTTCGTACCGGCTCCCGCCCCGTACAACGGCGACATGGGGGCATGTAGCGCCTTCCTGGTGCAATGTGAGGTGGTCTTCAGACAACAGCCCCGCTCCTATGCCACCGATGGAGCAAGGGTAGGCTACCTGACACACTGCCTCCGCGGCCCCGCCCTGGCCTGGGCCACCGCGGTCTGGAGGGGACAGCCGGACCTTTGTGACTTCTACGCGCACTTTGTAGGTGAGATGCGCCGCGTTTTTGACCATCCAGTCAGTGGTGAGAAGGCGGCTGACCTCCTGTTGGTGCTGCGTCAGGGCGCAAGTAGCATCGCAGAGATGACGTTGGAGTTCCGTACCCTCGCTGCCGAGAGCGGATGGAATGACGCGGCGTTGAAGACGGTGTTTCTGAAGGCCCTCGACATCCATGTTAAGGAGGCTATAGTCTCGGCAGGAGAACCACTTGACCTGGAACAAACCTTAGCAAAGGCCATATGCCTTTACAACTTTCTGCGCACACGCAGACGGGAGAGACTGCCGCATCATGCCGCTGCTGCTGCATCTCCCGGCACCGGTAAGCAAAGGGTGACCACCCCTCAGCAGGATACCCCCCCCCCGCCTGTCCGGACCAGCGAACCTATTGAACCAGGACCGGAACCCATGTTGGTAGACCGGGCCCGCCTCCCGTCGACGGAGAGAAGCAGATGTCTGCGCATCAGGGCCTGTCTCTATTGTGGCCAAATGGGACACGTGGTCGCCTCCTGCCCAATCTAAGCGGCAAAAGACAAGGCCCATTGACGCTAGGGGAGCTGTCTTTGGGCCATGCCTGCCACTCGTCTCCCCGACGCCCCCACCTCCAGGCCACTGTCATCCACGAATCCCGTAGCCAGTCCCTCCCGGCGTTGATCGACTCCGGGGCCGACACCAGCTTCATAGATACGGAGGTGGCAAAACGGCTGGGCATTCCTCTTGAGCCTCTACCGGTCCCCCAGGCTATGCGCGCATTGGATGGGCGGCTTATGGTGCAGGTGAAGCAACAAACCAGCCCCGTGTCGCTGATGTTGTCCGGCAACCATCGTGAGACCATCAGCTTGTACGTCATGGCTTGTCCTTCCTCTCCCCTGCTGCTGGGACACCCGTGGCTACGCCAACATAACCCTCAGATAGACTGGACCTCGGGACGCGTCATAGCCTGGATTCCATCTTGTCATTCGTCCTGTCTGAGGTCAGCACTACCGGCCACGTCATCATCAGCTCCACTCAGCCCTCCGGACCTCTCCCTAGTGCCAAAGAGGTATCACGACCTCGGGGAGGTTTTCAGTAAGTCCCGGGCCGCCTCGTTGCCCCCATACCAGCCCTATGACATCACCATCGACCTGCTCCCAGGCGCCCCCTTGCCTCGCAGTCGATTGTACAACATCTCCGGCCCGGAACACGCGGCGATGGTGTCCTATGTCCAGGACTCCCTAACGGCCGAAGTAATCCGCCTTTCAACCTCCCCGCTCAGGGCGAGATTTTTCTTCGTGGGAAAAAAGGACGGCTCTCTGAGGCCTTGTATAGACTTCTAGGAGCTCAACGCCATCACTGTCCGGAACAACTACCCACTCCCGCTCATCGACTCGACCCTCACTCCTCTCCACGGCGCTACCATCTTCACACGCCTGGACCTGCGCAACGCCTACCATCTGGTAAGGGTCCGCGAAGTCGATGAATGGAAAACGGCGTTCAAGACACCCATAGGCCATTTCGAATACTTGGTCATGCTTTTTGGCCTTATGAATGCCCCCGCCGTCTTCCAGAGCCTTGTCAATGACATACTGAGGGACATGCTACAGCAGTTCATGGTGGTGTACCTGGATGACATCCTTGTCTTTTCCAAGACCCCCGAGGAACACACACGCCATGTCCGCCAGGTGCTTCAACCACTGCTAGAGAATCGGCTGTTCGTAAAAGTGCCTTTTCGACTCTTCGTCCATCTCCTTTCTAGGCTACGTCCTGGAGGCCGGCCAGGTACGCATGGACCCCGCCAAGAAACTAGTTGTCACCCAGTGGCCAACCCCCACCAACCGGAGGGACCTCCAGCGATTCCTCGGTTTCTATTGCCGGTTCATCCGGGACTAAAGCCGCTTAGCCACGCCCCTCCGGACCTCACCTCGACCTCACGGCCCTTCCTCTGGTCGCCGAAGGCAGCTGAAGCTTTCTCCCTGCTCAAGTCCCGCTTCGTGTCAGCTACTGTCCTCGTCCACCCCGACCTGAGTCTGCCTTTTGTGGTAAAGATGGACGCCTCTGACACGGGCGTGGGGGCCGTTTGTCCCAGCGGCCAGCCACCGATGCCAAATTGGCACCCCTGTGCGTTCTTCTCGAGGATGCTCATGGCTGCGGAGAGCAACTATGACGTCGGCAACAGGGAGTTGCTGGCCGTGAAGCTGGCTCTTGAGGAGTGGCGTCACTGGTTGGACGGGGCTGTTCACCTGTTCGTGGTTTGGTCAGGCCACAAGAACCTGCATTACCTCCGAACAGCCAAACGACTGAATCCCCGTCAGTCCAGATGGGCCTTGTTCCTCAGCCGGTTTAACATGTTGTAACGTGCTGACATGGGAAATAGAGAACAACGTGCGGGAGGCCCAGGGACACGACCCTGACCCCGGCACCGGACCCCAAGGCCGGTTGTACGTGCCGGAGACCGTCCGCTCGGCCGTACTAGACTGGGCACATGCCGGCCGGATGTCTTGCCACCCAGGGGCCCGACACACCAGAAGCATGTTTGAACAATGCTTCTGGTGGCCCTCCGTCCTGGAGGACACCCGGGCGTTCGTAGCGGCCTGTCCCATCTGATCCAGGAACAAGACCCCCATGACCCCCTCAGCCGGCCTGCTCCAACCACTGCCAATACCCCGAAGACCGTGGTCCCATATCGCCTTGGACTTTGTCACCGGTCTCCCACCATCCCACAGAAACACAGTGGTACTCACGGTAGTAGACTGTTTCTCCAAGGCCGTCCACTACATTGCCCTACTCAAACTGCCAACAGCCAGGGAGACGGCAGACCTGCTGGTGAAGCATGTGTTCCGTGTCCATGGCATCCCAGCAGACATTGTCACCGACCAAGGGCCGCAGTTCACCGCTGCCTCCTGGAAAGCGTTCTGCTCCGCCCTGGGGGCCACCGCCAGCCTGTCCTCGGGCTACCATCTCCAAACAAACGGCCAGACAGAGAGGGCCACCAGGCCATGGAGACATCGCTACGCTGTACTGTCTCCTCCAACCCCGCCACGTGGAGCGCCGTGCTGCCCTCGGTGGAGTACGCCCACTCCCTTCCCTGTTCTGCCACGGGGTTGTCTGTCTGCCAGTGTTCCCTGGGCTATAAACCTCCCCTGTTCCCGGACTAGGAAGAGGAGTTGGCGGTACCTTCGGACCAGGCCCACGTGAGGCGCTGCAGACGTACGTGGACCCGTGCCCGGGAGGTCCTGGTTCGCACCGCTGCATGAATGAAGGCCCAGGCCGACCGCCGCTGTGTCCCGGTGCTGACCTACCAGCCCAGTCAGCGGGTGTGGCTGCGGGCCAAGGACCTCCCCCTCCGGGCCCCCTCTAAAAAGCTGACCCCCGTTACATCGGGCCGTACGAAATCACAGCGGTCATCAGCCCCACGGCGGTCCGTCTTTGCCTGCCTGCCTCCCTCAATGGGGTGCACCCCACCTTCCACGTCTCCCAGGTCCGCCCTGGTCTCCGAGAGCCCCCTCTCGGTCCCCGCTCCCGATCCTCCTGCTCCTCGCCTTCTGGATGGCGGGCTCGTCTACGACGTCCATTGCCTTCTGGACGTCCGTCGCCGGGGCTGGGGCGTGCAGTACCTGGTGGACTGAAAGGGTTACGGTCCCGAGGAGTGGAGCTGGGTCCCCCGAAGCCGAATTCTGGTTGCCTCCCTGGTGAGGGATTTCCACCGCGCTAACCCAGGTCGTCCCGGGGGTCCTGGTTGCCCAGCCCCTTCGGGGGGGAAGTAATGTCACGTTTCGCGACCGGGCCCGCGCTGGACAGCGCCGGTTGGGAGGATCAGCACTGGACAGCGTCCCTGGACCGTCCTCAGCGCCGTAAGTACTCCTTACGCAGGAACGTGCCCTGGCAATTTCCTCCACGTAGGAATGCGGCTTCCTCCTTTCCAGTGCGATGTTTCCTATACCACGCACCCCCACCAGCTGGTGCCAGTTTGTTACACCTCGTTTGACGAGACACTTACAAGCAACCGTATCTAGTGGCAACCTGTATTTGCTACTTGTATTAAACCAGTTTTTTACTGCCTCCCTGCTGTTCTGCCTGTCTGTTACTGCACTGAGTCCCTCACGACACGAAGCGTGACAGGTCTTCCCCAAGGCCTCCTCTCAGATGGACGTGCCTGGAACACCTACCTAAGGTGGAACCCAGGGGGCATCCTCACCAGATGCCCGTACCACCTCAACTGGCTCCTTTCGACGCAAAGGAGCAGCGGCTCTACTCAGAGTTCCTCACGGATAGCCTTGCTTCTTATTCTATCTCAAAGGATGATGCCCGCCATCCTCCTTAGAGAAAACCTATTTTGTCCGCTTGTACCCGTGATCTCATTCTTTCGGTCATGACCCACGCTTCATGACCATAGGTGAGGGTAGGAACGAAAATTGCCCGGTAGATTGAGAGCTTTGCCTTCCGGCTCAGCTCTCTTTTTGTCACAACGATGCGGTAAAGTGATTGCAATAATGCTCCTGCTTCTCCGATTCTCCGGCCAATCTCTCGCTCCAATGTCCCTTGACTCACGAACAAGACCATGAGGTACTTTAACGCCTTCACTTTTGGTAAGGACTGATTCCCTACCTGGAGTAGGTACTCCATAGGTTTCCTGTTGATCAATTCCCAACTCGTCAAAAATTGCAGCTTGGTCAATGGCCTTTCTCGTCAATTTTCGAAGTGTTAGAAAGCCTTTGGCGTCGTAGAATGAAGACTGCAGTCATTGACTACTGACTGATACGGAGTTTCCAACACCAGTTTATTTTTAGCTATATAGGCATGCAATGTCAGCACAAGTATTAGCTCCTGGTTGTAGAAATTTAATCAATATACAATCAAGAAATGTAAAAATGTATTTACCTGTAATTATAAAATTAAATAGTTTCAAATATATTTCGGTATATAGGTTATGTGTAGCCTTTGATTTCAGGTGTATACATTTTAACATGTTTCGATTGTATATTAATTATTTATCTACAACCAGGTATTCAGCCTATGACGCCAAAGGCGTTCTAACGCTTTGAAAATTAAATAGAACAGCCATTGACCAAGCTGCATTTTTTGACGAAAATGGGAATGAGAACGTGTTGTGCTGAGAACCATGGCCTCAGATTTAGCGGTATGTGTGAGTACCAGTATGGTAAATATGTGTTGTTGACAATTCATTTTAATTACAAAAGCAAAAATGTTCAATAGTCTGTACATACCCGCGGTGTTTATTTAACATCCCTTCTATTGTTTAATTTTTGGATCATATGGTGTATTAAATACATTTGAATTAATAAAATATAGGTGTTTTATGGCAGATCCAGTAGGATTGCGACAATAAAATGTTTTTGTGTTTATGGCTTGTGGATATGCAAACTTCTGTACAATGTAAGGTAATATGAATACTCCACCAAGGTTAAAGTCCCTTCTCTTATGCCAGGTATAGTAATGGTGGAGCTGAAGGTGGAGAAGCAGAATGACTACATTATGTTATTTATAAAATACTGTGTAAATCTATGAGTAAACAACTCTTAGCATAACATAACTAAAAACAGGTGGAATATAAATATCTATTTAGAACAAACGAGTCTATGCATTATGGTTTCATTTGTGGTCCATGCTAAAGATAATCACGGCCATGCTGGTGTAACAGAACGAGATGACAGTTGTAGAACTATACAAGCAGTCAACCAGCTGACAACAGACAACAACCGCTAAGCAACACAGTCACAGACATTTTCCGGCACTCTATCCTGCTGTTTTGTTTGGGTCTGCTGCTACACATTACAGCTTAGCATGCTATTTTGTATCATATTATGCATGTATTTTTATGTTAACATTAATTGAGCAATTCCATGTGTAATTCCATGAACAGTGTCTGTTGGCCACAGATGCTGGTTTACAGTGCAGTGTAATACAGTGTACATTTTCCAAAGGTTCTCGGCTTATGCTACACATTTTTTTTTCTCCAAATGGGTGGGGGGGAGATTGAGTTCCCCACAAAACCCCGCCCCCCACTGCTCCCCTGACAGGAACAGGCTACAACTCTAGTGAGACTCTTGTGATTTTATTCCGACATTGGAAATGTGTCTGCGAGAGTGAGATCGCTTGAAAGTCGTTAGGTGTAAGGCTGGCAATAGTCCACAAAAGATATCGAAAAGAGAGGGAGAAATGAAAGATGAGAGATTATAGAGTGCCGGATAATGTAACGAGAGGAAAGGAACAGAAGCCTGGCTGTAAAATACTAAAAAAGGTTGTCTATATGAAAGGGAAAAACAGTAGTGGAGAATGTGTGACAAAAGACATAGGGGTGTGACAGGCAGGGATCATTTGGGCCTAATAGCGGCCTTAGCAATTAGCTATCTTGTAATTCTAGCTCAATAAAGGGCGAGGCTTTCTTCGTGAGGGGAATTCAATTAATTGCTATTTTGATGATGTTTGTGTCTCCCTTGTGACGTATTTATCCCTGGCCCCGTTTCAATTTCTGCCGGAATTATGTTCATTTACATTCAACTCCTGCTAATCCGTCGCTATCTGTTTTAATGAAGCTAAGGAGATTAGCACACACACACACACACCCCTCCCCGCCGCCTCACACACACACACGCACACGCACACAGTCTGTTTCGTCTTCTGATTTGTGTATGCAGCGACAGTGTTCCATTCTCCATGTGAAAAATGGTATGATCACAAACTTTTTCATCGGCTAAATGTGCATTTGGTTGATTGAGGTAAAAAAATAATGAAACATCGTACTGCCCATTCACCGAGGCCTTTTACATTTGCAGTTGTGTTGATGTTTATAATCTGGAATATACAGCAGATGTGAGTGACACAGGTGAATTACAACTGTGATTCACCATAGTGCCCCCAATGGCCCATGGTATACACTGACATCACACCTTGTACCGCTTTAACAACTGTTTGGTTTATGTGTAATGTGTGCGCATGCACACACACACACCTGTGCGTAGGAACAAATGCATTTTAAGAATGGCAGGGCGGACCACACAGTTTATTCAGAGCTGTCTCTTGTGACGTGCATCAAACAAGGCTTCCTTTTCAATTGCTTTTTGCCATGTATACATGCTGCATGTTAAGGTTCTGTGTCATTCTCTTCCCCTCTCTCTTGTTCTCTGTGTGGCTGTTGCTATGGTGATTGAGCGACCTTATGCAGCGGTTAAGTAGAATGGTACTTCATGGATTCCTGGAGAGGTCTGCAGCTCGCGTCATCAAAATTGTTCTCCAGGCTCCCACAGCGGTGAAATGTTAACATGCATAATGTACAGTACATACAGCAGGGGTTGGCAAGGAAGTTTGTCAAATATAAATATATCATTAATTTTGAGAAAAATCTATGGTGCATAACGTAATGAGTATTTCGTACACCTCGGAGCCCAACTTATTCTGATAATTATTTTACATACTTTTACTGTCAAAAGTATTCCTTGGCATCAGTGGGCAACATAGCATTTGATTGACTTTACATGCAGAGGAAAACTGACACTGAAATATAGCATATAAAGAAAAATGGAAATGCGTTATTCCTACCTGGTACTATGAATGCAAAGCTGATGTGTTTGCGGCAAACACTCGTGGTGAATTTTTACTTTTGAATGTTTTATGTTTACATTCCAAATTGTTCAATTTAAACTTTAGCCCTTGGTTCAGAGTCCACGTGTTCACCGAGAACTACCTCCTCAGACCGCTTGCGTGTGTGTCCAAAAATTTGTGGCGAACTCTAAGCAAACCATAAACTGTTCACGAACACTTGTTTGCCAATTTGAATGCACCTCGCATTGCATTTCGGCAATATCAAAGATCAACCAATAGCTACTATTGAACTTGGGTCAGGAAAAAAGTTTTCAATTCAGCTTGGAAAAAAAGCATTGCTACAAGACATTGAGCTTTCACATGCTTTTATTTTTGTAGGCAAAATCGCTAAAGAGGAAGTTATTATGTGGGTAAATGCCCACGGGCATTGGCAGAATATACAGTATGTATATATATATATATATATATATATTATATCATATATAGTCATATATGACTCATGGGTCTCAAGCATCCACCTGATTGATACAGTACTGTTACTGGCCACAAGGCAGTATGTTATTTGTTTTTCACCTTAAGAGGTTATGGTCTTTTTTTTCTTCTAATGCGTAAATATTGCTTCATTAAAATGATATTAAGGCTTCAGCGAAATGGCAACCAATCACATGACCAAGTCATCCCATTGTAGAAAGGTTACCAGCAAATGTGTCACTAATACTAAGTTAATGGAGGCCACATTCATACGCTATACACTATTTGCTACATTGATGTCTTCACAAAGCAGTGTGTGACATCACACGCAACATGTCTATGTAATCTATATTTTCTGCTTACAATCTATGGTGGGTATTTATGGGACATTGATTGAGGTCCATTAGCCATGTGCTTTGGCTGTAGTCCGCTTTAAGGGGACATTATCCTTCCAAAACTGGGACATGAGATGTCACCTAAATGCTTTGTCCTACACCACTGTCTCTTGCCTGTCGAGATGTGTGTGTGCGTGTGCCTTCAGATTGTTTTTGTGTGTGGGTGTCGTGGGGCCATGTGCCGTTGCTATGGTTACACCCCTGTCAAACTCCAGGAGGTGTCAGATAGCTGGGGAATCACCCTGGACTTGGTCCACGACACGTGGGCTGTAAACACTTTGACAACAAGAAGGAAGGAAGCAAGGAAGGAAGGAAGGAAGGAAAGAGGGCATAGGAGGGATTAAGGTAAGGTATTGGGGAAAGAAGTGGTCCCAATAAACCAATCCAGCATTCTCCTCCAGGCAAGGTTTTTCTGCGAGTGTGTACATGAGTGTGCTTGTGTGCGTGTCTCGTTGACCACATTCTATTGATAAGCACAGCCTCTAATCCTCTCCTGTGAGAGGAGAGCACACTCACTGCTCCATGTTTACCTTTAATAAAACACACACACACACACACGCGCGCACACACACACACACACACACACACAATGCAATCAGCCCTTCAACACTGGCCACTTCAACCCCCGGCTACAGCAAAACAAGGTGTTCCATGTGTGCAGCTGACCAAAGACCTGAGGCAGACCTCGATTAACTAAAGCCAGCAAAATCACTGCTGTGTGATACACAATAGAGCCAATCTGCTGATAGCACACTGGTATGGGCTAGTGATATTGCTAATGGGTAGCTCAGTGTGTCAGCAGGCTAAGTTAGCATCTAGCATTCACCAAATGCTTCCCCTTCCTTAATTCAGACTATTCTGTTGGCTTGTTTAAATAATTATTTTATTTATTCGTTCATGTTTTTATATTGGCTGCTATAACAGTGTATCAAACTAGCTTAGTAATGTGAATAGCTTCCTTAGTGGCTCAATAATCAAATCACATACTACTTACAGTATGTGTGTACAAAAATGAAGTATTGTAAAACATGATATTAGTAGTTGAAAATGTGGTCTCTCACTAAGCTTTCTAAACATCCCATCTTCCACTCTGTAAAGCCTGCAAACAGTTCTTGCCAATTTAAATAAGGTATATGTGAAAATAAGGTTTTCTCAAAATCAAAAAGATCACTTTTGAATTCTAGCACTATTAGTTTTATTTTGATTTGCTTCATTTTTCTTTAACATCTACAGCACACACATACAGTCGTATTTCTCATTATTTTATTGACAAGTACAAACCTCCAGTTCCTACTTCAGTACCTCAGTATTATAATTGGATATCATTTTTTATGTTGTTGTATGTCGAGCAACAACTGACATCCTATCATTTTTGCTCCTAAAATGTGCATTAAAGTAAATAGACTTGGAGGTATTGTAATGTTGTAATGTAACGGTGTACATTTCCTGTAGGATATTGATTTAGTGGACAGCTTGCGGATGACCCCATGCATATTATATTAGCCTATACTGTCAATATGACTGGAATATTGAGTTAATTTGGTATTAATTATGCACATCAATAGTCATGGAAAGCATTTCAATAAAACATTAATCAGAGGTAACATGAAATATAATGTCACATTATTCTAATCAGAGCTGCATTGAAACATCAATATGTAGCCTAATGTGGGATGTCGTTTATACATTTCCTGTAAATAAACATTCACATGGAGACATCCTTTCTCTATGCAGATAGTGTTTTATCTTTTCAAGAGCCTTTGTTGGACTTGATTAGAATATTTTCCCTCCAGTGGTCCTTCCCAGAATGCATGTGTAGTGGTGCGCGTGCAAAACCAGCAGATTGTCAAAATTTTTCAATAAGGATGGAGGATGCTTACCTATTCCTGTGAATCATCAATGTTTCTGTGATTGCAGCTAAGTCAGAGGTTTTTAAATGTAATTGTCCTGATCCTACACATTGACAACTTTATCTAATCATTAACAACAAATGTTTTGTGTTATGGAGTTTCCAACCCCAATATCCAAATGATATGGAAATTGAGATTTATTTTGTTACATACAAAGAATCTAGGGACGTGGATTTATTAGATATCGCAGAAACATTTGGATATCTTTCACAGCCAATTTGCCTAATGTTGTTTTTCCCTCCGCCATAGATACTTCCTCTGGGCTAGGGAAGGGTATGATATTTAAATGCCATCATACTGTAATAGTGAAGTAACGCAACAATATTACAGGCATAGTGATTAGGCGATGGCTGGTTGATGATTTATGTCACAACGTATCATGCAGCAGAACACATGTATTACATATATTATGTATAAATATGTAAAATGTATACATTATGCATCATTGTGATAAAAGGTTGATGGCCCTTTCCACATACCTGTAGGCCTGCGATAGTACAAGAGCAACAAGTGTATTTATTGTTTATTTGACAGTGGAGGCAGAGATGTTTTCCCTTACCATTCACACGATAATTAGGCATGTCCGTGCATGTGTGTACTACTCTTGTAGTTATGACCATGTATCAGAGACCAAGCCATTGAGGGGATGGTGAGTACAAAATGAACAGTCCGAAATGTGTATCAAGATGAGACTAGTACAATATGAGTCTGATTGCTCTCGATACTTATGTTGGCATTTTGTAGGAAAAAGTCACTAAAGTGATTTAGCAGACAACAACGTAGCAGGTACAATAACATCATACTGGTCTCAGCATACAAAGTCTTCTAAATACACACTTTATCAATGCGGAGAGGCAAGACTGAAAATAGAATTCTTTGTAACACTAATGTTCACATTGTCCAATGTGCTTTCAGTATACTGTATATACACACACAGCGGTGTAGATCTGCTGCATGAGGTTCTTGAGGTGGCCAACCGTGACTATTCAACCTTGGCCCAGTATATGACGCACACATTCTGATCTTATTTACAGGTTAGTTACATAAGCATTAGGCCTTCGTGCAATTTTGTTGGAAATGTGCACAGTAAATGTACACGCATAATGACTGCAGTTAGTCAATTTATCATACAGGTTGACCAGTCATCACAATGCGTTTTCACAAATAAATAAACCATAATGACAAAATAAACCGTGGCAGCAGCAGCCATAACCAGTTGGCACAGCAGACTATCAGTTTGTTAATTACTTACATTTTGATGATCGCATTATTTTATAACCACTTAATTCCACTGATGCATGTACACATTTTCTCCTTTTGTCTGTAGATAAGTGATAGATGGCGGGATCACAACCACCAGTCAAAGCTGAGCTTTTAATACAATAGGCTATTTTGTTTTCCTCACCAAATTAAGGAATACCCTAGAAGCCATAGATCCTACTTTCCCCATTTAATTGTACAACTTTTCAGTAAAAAGTTAGTCAAAAACAGCATGGCTAATACATCTGAAAAAAATATCTTCCTCGTAGTGGCAACGTTACTGAGCTCCACGCTGAAAACTCCCCCCCCGACACACACCTTTCTTGATTGCTGCTCCAAGTAGAATACACCTTAACTACAGTAGAGAGATTCCTATCATCATCATCATTACGTAACAAGGTTCTTTATGGACCAACTGGTTGTGCAGACACTAAAGAAGAGGCAGAGGCAGATGAACAATTAAGAAACAACGTTTATTAAAACAACCCTAATGAGGCAAGCAGGAAGGTTGGGGTCAGCGGCTCAACACAAGGCTTAAACATCCCAAGAAGGCAAGGGGTTAAGAAAGTACACAGCACACACAAGGCACACGGCAATTACAAAGCGTGTAGAACAACACAGCAACTCAGCACTGCAAAACAACCAAAGGCCTGGTGGCGAGTCTACTGAACACCAGCTGTAGCCAGAGGACACTGGGGTAATTTGAAATACAATAATGTATATAAAACTACTTAATTATATTAAAACTACTGCAAGTTATTTACCGAAATCTTCATACTAAAACCAATGCACCACACCCACTAGCTGCCGCTCCTAGGGAAGATAGATGGTGTGCAGAGTCACAGGCATGTTGGCCGCCCTGCCAGAGACCAAAAGAAAATAATAGAAAATGAGTAAACCAAACACTATTAACAAGCTGTAACCTAACCAATATAGTAAAACAGACTCCAGGCTAACATACACCTATTCTTTATTAAGAACAGAAAACAACTCTACTTACAAATCAGTTAACATTACATAAAATAAACAACTGCACCCCAATCCACCTTACCACCATGCATACACAACCAGGGAGCCTCCTTAATTGGCATCCATTTTAGAGCCCGCTCTTCTTCACCTCTATGAGTCAGCCAATGAAGCACTCTAGCTCCTCCAACTGTACTGGAGCTGCAATGTGCTACAGTCCATAATTATACAAGCTTTGGTTATATCTTTGCGTGGGAGGCACTTGTTAAGCAGTTATTTGTAATAGCCTTTGTTGCTAAAAAAAAAAAAGCATGGCGTGAACTTTTTATTAAATTCATGTATTTATAGATTACTACACTTAATATAATAGCATAATAAATGCCTATTACACGCAACAGCAAAACGGGCATATTTTGGCAGGGCACAGGTTCCATCTGAACAGGTTAGCTAGATAACCTAGGTGACCGTGTGCCCTACAGCGTGCGGAACTTGTCATAAACTTGGCAATAACAAAGCCCACACATTTAGAGGGGCGAAATGATTGGTAAATTTTACTGTTATTTTAAATCAGTTTCTCAGTATGATGTCCTCTGTAAAAGTATAGAGGACCCACCAATCACAGAGCTGCATAAGCGTGTAGCAACAGAGATAGCTTGTTTCATTTAAATTAACCCTTCACATTTCAACACAAACTGAATAGATAGGTTTCCCAATCCAATCCATTTTATTTATAGAGCACATTTTAAAACAACTAGGTTGACCAAAGTGCTAACATCACAATA
>JAODOY010022802.1:0-24339 GCA_025399855.1 Forbesichthys papilliferus
TTTGAAATGGAATGCAAATTTGTGGAATCCTAATTGCCAGAAAATCTGACCATATATTTAGTGGGTGTGTGTGTGTGTGTGGGGGGGGGGGGAGTAAAACGCCCCTCCCTCATTGCACCCCCCCCTTCCCCTCCACTTCTTCACCTCCCACCAGTCACAAAAAGCATTTCAGATGAATAAAAGCCCCTTTAACTCTCTCATGGACATTGTTGCTATGGCTACTATTTTGGCAGTATGTTTATTGTTGAATTCCAGTTTCTTAGTGATTGATGATAGTAGTTTAATAGGTGATAGAGAAGTAGAATAATTGTTTTTGCTAATGCTTTTTTAAAACTATAACCTTTTTTTTTTTTTTTTTACTATATAATTTGCAGATACTCGTATGGTTTATCAATTTTTTTTGTATAGTTCAAAGTATCATTCTCTTTTGTGTCTACTATTTATTTGCTTTTTTATTTGATTTCTGAGGGGGTCAATTGGGGCTTAAAAGGGTTTCAAGCACATCTCTCATGTCCGTGTGTCTGTAAGGATCTCATGTACTGTATGTGTGGGTGATTTTGAAAGCTTAAAAATGTTAAATCTCACAAGGCAACTAGAGCACTGAGCATCGTATGCCTTCATACGAAAATGTCATTATTCCCTTTGAGGAGGTGGATGTTCTGTTTGTTAGCAGATACAATAGCAAGACATACATTAAACCAAATCGTTGAGGTAAACTCAAACTAACAAGCTGGGCCATGCCTGTTAAACAGGGATTGATGACTTTCGTCAGTATCAAAAATGGAAACAGTCAATTCAATTATAAACTATGGATTATTTTCTGATATGTGGGTATCTCACCAATTAAAATGTATTTTATGACTGTGAATGGTTCCATTGTCTTTTAACCAGAAGCCACAAAAGCACACGAAAACATACTTTCATAACCCCCTTTTTTAATTTCTTATAAGTCAAACTTTATAAATAGTTGTATGAATCAAGTTTTTTTCCGCAGAACTCTGCAGTGTATATATTGATATAACAAAGCATACCTATATGTTAAGCACTTCAATATCAGGACAATTCATATGAAAATGAGAAGAGATCAATGTGGGGTAATCCACTATCTGTCTACCAGTCTCAATAATAAAAAGAAAAGAAAAAAATAACAACATAAAAAATAAAAATAATAACCTTGATGACAACTAAGGTTGTTGGGGTAGTGGCTCTTCTCGATGGAAATATCAGACGTGAGAAAAGTGTGTGTCAGAGTGATTTTGTCTATGACAGTAATAGTCTGATTGTCTTGCTATCACACCCTGATGCCGTAAGACTACTGGTGGCTTGTAATTTCATTGCCTGGCAACATTTGTTTTGTCAGCATTTCTAAGATATATTTCCATGCACTTATTTGACCATTTCTGTGCTCTCTCTAGATGTAAGCGCATTGGTGTTCAACTCTGAGGTTGGATTACTGTACTGTTAGGTAAAGACTGTGAATTTAGATGTTTTTCGTGGCATGGACATGCATTAATGAGTATAGTACTATTAACTCAAGTCTTCTTTTTTCACTTTATTTGAACACTGTTGACTGTCTCGCTGGATCAACCCTTTGTTTATACGTGCAGTATTAAGCCGCCCATGCTTACCGCATTATGCTGATATTAGAGACGATATAGTCTTTGAGTTGTGTCTATTTAGTTTGTGATGAGCTCTCACCCATGTCTTATACTGTGTACCAATGTTGCTTACTCAGTAATGACCTGAAAAGATGCTTTCAGCTTTCTCCTCGTATTAGTCTTTTGTACGTTCACTAAGAATGCTTAGTACCAGGCTTTACATTGACTCTGTTTTGTACATTAATGTGCCAACAGCTTGAAGTGGCTTATTTGACCAGTATGATCAAATTTGCTTGCATAAATAAAATTCACTTGTGAACTTGTTAATAAATACTATGTGTCGTGTTTATGTATTCTTTTTTTTACAGAGTAGATTTGGGAAAGCATAACAACATAATTGCACTTGTAATAACTTTTAGATCGCCTAGGATAAAAATGTGTGTGTTAAATCATGTAATCTCTGATCTTCCCAAATGAAAAACATGGCGAAAACACCACGCCCGAGCATAGACCAGGTGGTGCAGCCGAGCCACACTGTTCTGGTGAGCTGCTATTCACCTCACGGCTCCACCCACTCGCTTACGCAGGCAAACTCTAATATTTACACTTTTCACCCTTGTGTCAGACAGCGCGCTTTAACATACAGTGCATTCACCACAGGACCCCCATCTCTGTTACAGTTGTCTGTCTGAGGTGACGTAATATTCTCCATACCAGGTACTGGACTCTAAAGACTGTAGACGTGTGTATTTGGAATGTGAGTGAACCTCAACGTTAACATCATACTACAGTCTCATATAGGTGTGCGAAACTTTTAATAAGAGGTGAGGTGTGACAGGTGCATTTTGGATGCGAACGGCTGTAGGATGAACAGAAGGAGGCCCCTCCTTAGACATGCATCGCTACTACTCCAATCATTACTGATATGTAATGTGATGGTGTAGGAGAGGGCATGGGGAGTCTGTGCTCTAGACTAAGACCAGTTTTTCTCAAATGGCACAAAAGTTATATTAGAGAAAACAGAAATTTGATAATTGAAAACACTTCTGATCCTTTACAAATAGGCCAATAAATAGTCTACAGGCGATTGCCAATCTGTAACGCAGTATTTGAACAACTTTTACAATGTAAAAGCCCACTCTTTATGTCATGAAATCCTATATTTATGTTTTGTTTTCTTATTGAAAAAAATAGATATACATCTATCGATAGGCTACAGGGGCCTACTTTGAAGGGGGTCAGGGAAGCCACAAGGGTTTGATAAGCACTGCACTAGACAATGTAATGTGTGGTTAAAGGTATACGTCATATTGAAACTATGGGTTAGGGTTAGGAAACTTTGCAGAAATAAATAATAATGAGCAATGATTGTGATTGGTGATTGAAAAGACATGGCTCTATGAGACATGTTATGTTGTTCTCATTTTAATGGCAGATTGCAAACAACTTTAAGGTGCATAGTGCCACCTACTGTAGAATAGTGTGTAAATCATGTAATTTACTACTTAAATGCTTCCGTCTAGGACACACTTTCATGTCTTTGATAGGTTTCTAAATCTGAGCGCAGGTTGCACTTTATATGTTGTAATACTCAATTACTCAAAGCTGCGAGATTTGTCGTCCAAGCAACAGCTGTGATACCTTTACACCAAAATCCAATGCCCATCTGGTTTAAGCACCAGACAATGGAGAGACTTCCGTAGGCGTGGGTGTGTCACGTGAAGGAAACCTCCGCTGATCCGACTTATCTGCACTGTTTAGTTGCCTCCTCCAGGTAACATGTCCTGCTCCACCCTGAGAAATCCTTTGCTAATCTCTCTCCAACCCTGCCTCACCCCCCCCCCCCCCCCCCTGTAAGTATGTGCGCTAATGCCCCTCAAGGACAGTATTTTGAAAACATCTTTCCAGTCTTCTTCTTGTTTTTTGTTTTTGTATTCCTGTGACGATGTGAGGAGTCTCTGCATGAACCGGAGTGACTTCTTCCCCGGTCTCACTCCTGGCCTGACCTCGGTGGTGCTGTGACTGTGTGTGGGGTGGCGTGTCTGTGTGAAGCCATGCGTCCTCTCCTCTGGGTCTTTGTCTGCCTGTGCTGCCTCGGCCTGGTGCGGACATTCTGCCCTTCCCAGTGCACCTGTGTTCACGGGCATAGCGACGGAACAGGAACCAGGTGATTCTCCCAGTTTAGTTGCTTTTCATAATGCATTCCATTTAGTTTATTCTACTTTGCTTTGTTATTTACTATTTGACATTTATTTTGTTGATCTATTTGTTTATTACATTCAATTTACATTCCAGCCGAATCTATTAACCCAATTTGTCTGGTGCTGGTCAAACCAAAACCTCAAACAAAACCTAAGAATCATTTTTTAAACCTGGCTAATATCGACATTATTAGCATTTACTGTATACAATAAAGGCAAAAGCACACTGTGTTCCTTAATGAGGATTTCTATCCTCCAAGAAAAGGTTGGTGCTAATCTCCATGGCGATATGGATTTTGTGTCACCGAAGCCTGCTGGGATCTTCTATGGAGCTTCTGTCTTTAATATCATTAATGACTAAATGCCTCTTCTACTATACTTTTGAGGTTGACGCAAATGCATTTTCAACAAATCAATGCTGTAGTTCTCAGAGAAAACTAATCATACATTATTCTCTTGGGATTGGGATAATAGGCTAATCAATACTACTCCACAAAGTTCTCTGTTGCTCTAATCGTATAGAGTGTAGTCATGTAGATCACACTGGTCTGTGAAATCAAAACCCATACGAGAAAGGGGTGCGTTTACAAGATCAATCTGATGACTTCTCAGACTTAGGTAATTAAGTCTTTATTCTTTTAAAATGATTGGATTGATTCCAATGTAGATCAGAAAAGAACTACCTGGAAGCTTTCTCTGGTGTGGATGTTTTCTAGTTTGTTCTGCTACATACAACCTGATAATTGTTGTAGATTAAGAATTTAATATTTAGGTTAGAAGGAGTTAGAAGGTTTTGGGGTTTACCAGTCCAACTGTATTATATTTACCCATAGGGAGCCTATATTGTGTAACCATTTAACCATCAAGGTGTTTATCCAAGTACAGAATCCACATTGTACCCTCATATAATACAATGTTTTATCTCAGATCTGTGCTCTGCAATGACCCGGACATGTCTGATATCCCGGTCAACGTCCCGGTGGACACGGTCAAACTGCGAATCGAGAAGACAGGAGTGAGACGGATCCCAACAGAAGCCTTCTACTACCTGATGGAGCTGCGCTACCTGTGGATCACTTATAACTCTGTCGCCACGGTGGACGCTGGGAGTTTCTACAACTTAAAGGTGCTGCACGAGCTGAGGCTTGACGGGAACATGATCACCACCTTCCCCTGGGAGTCTCTAAAGGAGATGCCCCGGCTGAGAACCCTGGACCTGCACAACAACAGGCTCACAAGCGTTCCCGTGGAGGCAGTCCCCTACCTGCTCAACATAACGTATTTGGATCTGTCTAGCAATAAGTTGACTACCCTGCCCTCAGATCTCATGGATATCTGGCCTCCCTTCAATGGAGTCATCGCCACCCCCAATGCATCCCAGAAAGTGGTGCTAGGTAAGCAGAAATGAGGAATGTTAGCCCAGTTGTTGAGCTAACGTGTCATGCATGCTAATGGTGCTTTCATCAATCGTGGACCTCAGACCTATGCTTCCTCTCCAATGAGGGTCTGTATGGTGGCTGAAGACAATGGCTTATACATAATAAGAGCTGCAGGATATTTCACTTGCAATGTCTTTAAAACATCCACTCATCATTGTTTTGACTAAATACACAATATTTACAAATTATTTATTTATATATTCAGTATTATTATTAATATGTATTTCAGTTAAATCAAGTAAAATGCACATACACTGATTTATTGTTTTATACAGGATAAACTATTTTATTCTTCAGAATTATTTGACACATTTATGGTGATGAGTTCAATAATTATGCATGCCTTTAAGATATACCAATCGCCAGTGGGAATGAATGGTTCGTCTGCAGAGGAGGGATAAAGTTATTTGGCTGTAAAATTAATCCCTATGAAAAAGCTGAATGTCTGCACTGAATTTCTTGAAGAGGAAACACATCATACATGGACATAACAGACTTTATCATCATATATAGTTTAATTTCATGTTCATTTTTATTTATAAAATGTTGGTTAAAGGGGCGCTGCTTTTTTTCGATTGTATCTTTTAAAATCTGGCTGTTACTGGTTTTTCCAAGATGACATACTCATCCTTTAATGGAGTTGATGTCACTAGCACAGTATACTGTAGCTAGCCCTGTATTTCATGTTTCCAACACGTTTGAAGAAACAATACAATGGTGGTGGAGTAGATCAGAAAGCATTGATCATTGATCTTTGTTGAGCCCTGATGTTAAGAGTGGCTGGGGAATTTGACAGTTAGTCATAAGAAGGGTGGGGTTAGGAGGGTGTTTAGTCCGTTTATACCCTAGTGACCATGTGGTATTTCCATATGCAAAATGTATTCTGTAGTGATAACTCAGCAGGATAATGCATTAGTATCTGATCATTTGGATGTAATGAAGTTTGCAAGTATTCTCCATTGTCAAAGAGTGCACCTTGTGCTGAGAGATAATAGGACAGGATATCTTCTAAGATGTATTCCTTATCAATAATGGTGTGACCTTCGGTTCCTATGTTACCCCACAATAATTCCGGTAAATTGTTTCATAGTGAGGTTACAAAGCATCAGCATACATAGAACACATATACAATACATATTTTCAAGATTGCTGCAAAATGTAATTTAACCAACCATAAAGGGTTTAATTATAATTTTTAGTTATTTGTGCTTCTAACACAAATATAATACTAAGAGATAATATACCATTTTGTCTTCAGGCCTTCAAGATAATCCATGGTTCTGCGACTGCAGAATCTCTAAACTGATGGAGCTTTCCAAAATGCCAGACACGCCAGTGGTTCTGATGGACCTGTTCCTGTCCTGCAGTGGGCCAGAACATCTTTCTGGTGTCCTTTTCCAAAAGGCAGAGCTCGCCCAGTGTGTGAAACCCACAGTCATGGTTTCTGCCACCAAGATCACGTCTTCACTAGGAAGTAATGTAGTTGTGCGTTGTGACGTTACAGGGCACCCAACTCCCACTCTCATCTGGGCTAAATCGGATGGATCACTGATCAGCAATGCAGGTAAAACAACATACAATATAGGCTATTAAGATGCCATGCATATCCAAGAGAATTTAGTGAGTTTTAAAGTAAAGGATCCTTAGCAAATCCGAACAGATTTGATAACACTATTTTTGTAAAAGGTTCTTCAATATTGAATCTTAATAATCCAACGTACTTCTGATCCTGAAATTCACCAACATCTTTTTGGACATTGTACGAAAAATCATACACGTAGATGGATCCTATTTCCTTGTCTAATCATTTAGTCATTGACCTAGTACATGGCTTGGTCTACATTTACCTCTGTGTTGTTTTTATTTCATTCTACAGTCCAAGAATCTCCTGGGGATGGTGTCAGGTGGTCCATCATGAGCTTGCACGGGATAATGCACAAGGACGCTGGCAACTACAGCTGTAAAGCAAAGAACTTTGCAGGAAATGCAGTGGCCACCATTTCCGTCTCAGTTGTGGGCAGCGTTAGCACCGCTACCCCAACGCTGATACCCGAGACCAGTACTGGAAGCAGAGCCCTATCCACAACACCTGTCTCCCCAAACGGGATGTCCAGTAGCGCCACAATCCAGTACACAGTCACACCCAAGCCGGGGACCACTACACTGTCTTCCTTGCCTATGAAGAAGAAGACCACCCCCAGCAATGTTCCACAGAAAGGCTCCCTCAAACCTGCCAGAATCCATCAAGGCGGAACAGGGGGAAACCTTGCCGCAGATGAGAAGAGCAACAGGAAAGATCCCTCTACGTCCGTGAAAGACATAACCGTGGTTGAAGTGACGTCTGACAGCGTGGTGTTGCTGTGGACATCGGAGGGGTTGCCCAGCGACACCCCGCTCACCGTCGTGTATTCGCCGTACGGCGAGGACTACGCCAAGAGGACGTTGGAAACCAGGGCCGGCAGCGGCAAGGTGCTGCTGGAGGGGTTGTTGTCGAGGCTGAAGTACTCAGTCTGCCTTGTGGCCAAGGCCAGCGTCGCTGGCAAGGACCCATGCGTGGACTTCTACACGCTGGGCGTGGTCGACGATGGCGGTCACAATCCGCTTTTGATGATTGTCAGCGGCGTTGCCTGCGCCGTAGCGGTGCCTCTCATCGCCCTACTGCTCTACAAAATCCTGGCTCTATACTGCAAAGGAAAGAACGCACCTCTGGATGAGGAGGAGCTAGGAAAGGAGAGCTACGTCAAGTTTGAGACCATTTCAATGAAACAGAGGGCCACGAAGCCAGGCCCTCCCGAGCTGTGGCCTCGCAGGCAGACTCGTGACTCAGAGCGAATGCTCCTCTGTTCCCGGTCGAGCATTGACTCACAGATTACCTACAACAGTGACAACTGCAGATCTGAATATCTCTGTTAAAGACCTATGTCAACAACTGTTCAGTATTGACTATCTGTCATAAGGTTTTTGGTTAATTACACTTCAGAAATTCACTTTCCTTACTGTAGATTTATTTAGGTATTGTACAGCTCTGTGTGGTGTGTATCCTTATAGGATGGACACCATCCTGACCTTGCCAGCTCCAATTTTATGTCAGTCTGGAACCCCTTAATACAAAAGTTTCATTTTAATCAAACTTGCTGATTGGACAACCTACCTTTTCCTCCCCTTATCAGTATGTTTCAAATCAGCCAGGGCACCAGGTCATTTTGGGGTGGGCGGGTGGGGGTGGGGGGAAATTTAGCTAGCTTTGATTGGCCTGATTGTTTTTTGAAGGGGTTCAGACTCATTCTGGCTGCAATATTCATCTGAAGCTTGCAAGATCAAGATGGTCTCACGAGGCTACTCATCCACTGCAGAATGTACAGTATGATGTATAATTTATGATGATTTATAGTTACAGATGTAGAGTACAGTGTAAAGCAGACATACATTTGTGTTTTGAGTTTGTCACACCACTGAAAGCGCTGTAACCACACCCTTTGCGTGTTCTACAGTAAACTCCATACCGCAGTGCCAAAAAGGTATCCTCAGCCGAACATTGTGCACAACATGTGTTGTGTTTTCACTTTAAATAGATGTATACTAGTAAAAATGATTAGATGCTTATAAAATAGGGCTGTGTGTGCTCCTGTGGGCAGAAATTAGTTTTCAGCAGACCACTTTTGAGCAGATTACCTTTTAGCATGCCACCTGCAGATGTCGTGAGATGCTGTTCTTGTCAAGTAAATCTAGCCTACAGCTTGTTGAATTGGATTTTTTTGTTTGGATATGTGGTTTATATTTTCTTTTCGAAAGAGGATTGGACTACATAAAGACAGTTGGATTATTTGGATGCTGATTGGAACACAAGAACGCCGACTGGATTTGGCAGCTGGGTGTAGCAGGTACAGTAGGCTAGGCTACTAAACCAGTAGCTTTCAAATAATGCACATTGAATCTCAACCAAATTGTGTGCTTATTTCTGCAATGAAGGCTTAGCTATCAGACTGTAGGCAGTTAAAGGACAGTAAGTGATTTAGCTATGGAATTGTAGGCTGTTGAAAGACAGTACATTTAGTAGGCTAATAACTTGCTATGGAGCAGGATATAATAGGCTACTGAGCTGATCAGAACGCTCTCTACGATTTTATATCTTCGTGGTGTTACGGGAAGGGGTTTGCAAATTGGGGAACCATCTAGACCCCCGTTTCTGGCCCTCTCAAAAAATCCTGAACAGAGAAATTATGAAATACAGTTTAACGGTCTAACTCTACAATACAATACTACATAGTTAACAGTGTTTTCACATGTTTAAAGCAATGGATTTCTAACATATATAAATTATTTCCAAGTAAATATCTGTATTTGCTTTACACCATCTTTAATTAATTGGAAAAAGTAATATTGTTTGGAAAGCTGGAAAAAGAAAATCTGTGTCATACTGACGGCTGATTTTATGAAATTTTACTTTGGAGCTTTACATTTGATAAAAACTTTGCATTATGGAACTTTATTGGACAAAATGTTCCCTTCTGATGATTTATCAGTCACAGCATATACAATTTTAGTGTAACAATTAATCACATTCACATTTAAGTACCATGATGGTGTCAAAAAATAGCATATGGATATCCATAATGCTGTCATTTACACTGTTTAGTTATGTTTTTCGACCTTTGTGCTGTTTGATGCCTTACTCTGAAATTAATATTGTGTGTGTTTGAGTTTCTTTGTGTGTGTGTGTGTGTGTGTGTGTTTATGTACTGTTTATGCAAAATAATATGTTGGTGTCTTTTCTTATAATAAACTGAAGATTTGTTATATAATGCCATTCAATGCTGAGGTGAAGAAGTGCATTCTCCCTGCTGAGCTAATTGGTATGATGATCACTGTTGCTGTGGTGAGCAGGCCTGAATCCCAAGATCATTAATTTACCAATTTGTCACCATGGATACGCCTCTGCAATCAGCTGCATGTCTTCAGGCCTTTTTGCTAATCCTGCCAGCTATTTTGTTATCACAGCAAAGAGAGATACTGCCGATTACATTTGCTCAATATTTTTACACTGGGTATCAGAGATGGGCAACTGCTTGTCTTTGAATTTGTGGAAACATTCTGTGTAAACATATTGTCATATAGCTAAAGTTTGTACAAATGAAGCCTATTTTTATATTTCTTTTGCTAATGTTATTTTTATATTTCTCTGGGAATGCACAGAATATAGAGCAAAAACAAACAGTTTTAATTCATTTATTTATTTATTTGTTCATTTATTTATTTGGATTTATAAATGTTGGGTTTGATAGGGACTGTTGCTGGACCTAGCTATGCCATCTTGTAACCTGTGAGTGTAAATGACATACAACATTAAGCAAATCACCAACAGCAGACCTCCAATGTCGCCTACGGAGGAAGACAGCATGGGAACAGATCACCGCAGAGCATCAAGCAGAGGCAGGTAGAGACGGCTCTGCACTCTTACTTGTGACAATACGCTAGTCACAGCAAGTACGAATGGATGTTTAGGTGTCGTGTCCTGGACAAACGGACGACAAACAACAAGTGTGGGACAATGTGTTCTGCCCCTCCCCTCCGTGTTATCTATAGATTAGTCACGGCTGGCTGACTAGCAGCACAGACAGAAAGACAGGCAGACAACACTGCTTTTATTGTGTCCCATGCCTATGTCTATTGTGTGTGTGTATCACTCACACACACACACACTCACACGGGGGGAGGGGGCTGGTGGCTGCTGTTATTTTCTTATTTTTTGGCCAGCCTCACTGTCTTGGTGTTTTCACAACAGAACAGCACACTGGTCCCAGCACTGGTCCCAGCACTGGTCCCAGCTCTGAGCCCATTCCCCTCGCCCTGCGGCCCTGCGGCCCTGCGTCCCGGGACGTGTCACATTTACCACGCTGGTGTTAGGAATTTCATACTCTGCTTCCAGACAAGCATCCAGGGTGGGAGGGCCGCTGAAGTGAGGAGCAGGCGCGTCGCATGCTCCCACGGGCCACCGCAAAGGGGGCTTGATTGACCCTGCAGAGGGACCACCTCGCTTGGGTCCTGCTGCAGCACACACACACACACACACACACACACACAAGCGCGTCTCATGGGATGTGAGGCTCTGGCTTCCCTCTCCCACGGGATGGTGAGGACGATGGAGGGCCAGTGAGGCAGACCGTCTGCCCCCGGACGGGACACAGGACAGGAGTATGTTGGTATCGACAGGCGTGGCAACGACGTCCGTCTTCTTCTTCTTCTTCTTCTTCTGCATTGTGCAAAGCTTTGGAGGACTGGCCGCTGGGACAGAATGCTGGGAAGGTGGTGCCCCGGGCGACGATAACAATGGCAGCTGCGTGGGTGAGTTTTGACTGAACCGGGTGCTAGACTCACTGGGTGCTGCTGGGTGTCGTGGTCTGCCTTGTCTCGTGCCATACTGTGTGTAAACGCAGATCATACGTGTGTTGAGTCATACTGTACAATCACTGTGAGAGTGTGAGCCTCAAAAGCTTTAGTGCAACGTATAGCCCACTTCATGTATCTGTATTGTAAAGAAATAACAAATTCCCTTTACATTATGAATCCAGCTTAAGTGCATGTCCACCAATTAATTGTAAAACAAACCCTGTTCCACTTCTCTGTGTGGTTTAAATCAACCTTGTGACCAATTCTCTTTTAGTCAGAGTCACTACTAGTGGATTTATAAAGAAGCATCGAGGCTACCCTCATCCTAGCAAGGAAACAATGTGGGGGAAAGATGGGGGAAGGTTGTGAACTTTCCATGCGTCACTCAGGGAATCTGGCTGACCAGACGGTGCGATGTTCTGTCCATAGAGCCAAGCTGCCTGCTTACTGTATATATAAGTGTTGGATACTCTGGCTGACACCACAATGCTGGCTCAAGACCATCTCTGCCAAGCCAAGCAGGGGTTGGCCGTCCCCTCTGACATGGTCAGACCAGGCCGACTGAGCCCTCTGTCTAGACTATGGACACAAAGACACGACACACATCCAGAAAAACATACAGGCCACACAGCATTGTCCATTTGTCTCTCCAACTGTCTGACATTTTTCCTACCTGGGGGTGAATGTTGCCGATACATTTAGAATTACAACTTTTATCGTCCTCTAAAACAGAATTTACAATGAGTAGCCTATTATTTATAGTATGTGCAGATAGAGGTTAGGGATCTTGCTCATGAATGCTTGCAGGTATATTACAAGCTAATTGCTGGTCTCGAACACAGCTTGGGAGTTGTATATACAACCCAAGTATTGTACAGAACCAGTGTGCCAACTGGCTGTTAAATAATTTCACCCTTCAGCATCAGACAAATATGAACTTAATGTAGCACTTTCGGTTGTTCAGTTCTATTAATAATAATAATAATAATTGTATTATTATTGTTGTTTTACAGACACGTTACACTCTCACTCACTACTATTACAGTGATTCCCCATCCTGCTGTGAGGTATAGGAGTTTTCAGTTAGAGAGCTCGGTGTTGCTTTGAGACGACATACAAAAGCAGCTGAAGCTGCCTTGAATCATGAATGAACTCTAAAACAAAATCTAAAAAAATCGTTTACCTGGGAATCAGTCTGTGCTAACACAGCAGTATTTGGTCACAATAGAAGTTACATAGAATAAGTTATATGCATAAAACACACAGTAGCTAAACCATTTAGATATCAGAAATGTAATGCAGGTTCAGTCAAAGAGCTTCACAATAGACTTAACTCTGTTTTCTGTACATAATACCTCAAAATGTCAGGGAAATACTAAATAACAGTGTAGTAAATCATAGTCAATGTTAGTACAGAGAGAACACCAGATTATGTATAATTCTAAAATAAGACAATTTTTAAGAAACAATGTATGTGTCACAAAATGAATGGTGTGTTTGTTTTGTTAATGCTCCAGTGCCGTACCTGATATTTGGCCATGGCAGGGCTATTCATCAGATGGGTCTTGACGGCAAGCACCACAGAAGACTTGTGGCTGGAGCGGGAGCCTCAATTCTGCTTGATTACCATTACAGAGAAGAACGGTTTTACTGGGCAGACAAACACACCGGAATAATCTATAAAACATCAGATGGAGGAGCACATAGACGGGTGAATAGTTAGAATAATATAATAAAGGACCTTTTGATTGTTTTTGTTTTACATTTGTTTTCCTTTGGTTTGGCATGTTATAAGCATTATCATTATAAATTATTTCAAAAATACTTTCCAGAAATTGTACTCTCCTGAAAAATGTATCTCAGGCCTTGCAGTGGACTGGGTTTGGGATAGTGTCTACTGGAGCTGTGACACAAAAGGAACTATTAACAGAATGGACATTAATGGAAAATACAAGAGGACTTTGTTGACACAGCTGAGCCAACCAAGTTGCATTTGTGTTGACCCCAATAGCAGGTAATCCATTTTATACCGTCTTCACCAGTGTTGGGCAGTAACTAGTTACTAGTAACTAGTTACTGTAATGTCATTACTTTTTTCAGCAACTAGTAGTGTAACGTATTACTATTTACGAAACAGTAATCATATTACAATTACAAATCCAAATAACTAAGTAATGTTGCTTAGACAAGATGTCTGGTCCTAGCAAACTAGGCTAATTGAACCAACCTGTCAATCATCTGGTTTGAGAGGCTGCAATGGTTTCACTTTGGCTGATTGTTGACCCCTAAGGTTCATTATTGTTCCAATAAGAAGATTAAATTCTAAAATGAGATGGCTACTCCGGTGATCATTTTTCAGAAGGGGCGAGGCAGGGTAGCGATTGTGAAAGTAATGTAGTAATGTAACTATTAATGTAACTCATTACTTTTAATACCCAGTAATAAGTAAAGTAATGTTATTACTTTTTGAAGGAATAATACGTAACTAGTAATGTATTGCAATTCAATTAACTAATGCATTTCACCATGGATGGATGGCATGCTCATTAGTTTTAACCCAGACTAGAAACTTTGCCATGAAGAAATAGTTAACTAATCCAGTTACCAGTAATGCTGTTTTCATTTAATTAATGAAGACTATGCGATTGCTACTGTGAAATGTACAATGCTTTATGACGGCTTCACTGAACAGCATTAACAGTAACAATAAGATAAAGTACAAAGTATACTTGTTTTGTACGTATCTGACCAGGCCTAATGATGCTAGCTTGCTAACAGCATGCTATCTTACCTCCCCAACGTGTGCAGCATTCCCTGAGCCGTGTGTTGTGTAATGTAATCAACAGGACTGGGAAGATACTGTTAATTTACTGTCATCAAAGGTCAATTCCAACTGTGGATTTCAAATGTTGTGTATACTACATTTGACAGGTCTGAAATGGAAATATCAGGCATCAGACAAGAATGTCAGCTTTTGATTAAAGGTCTTTACTTTATGTAAAGCAATGTTATTGTTGCCGTTCATTACTATTTCAGAATAGAAAAATAAACGTATAAGATATCAATTAACTTGAGACTTGGTTGAATAATATTTTCTAAAAACAAATCCCCAGATAGCTTGTTGATCCAAGCCTGCATCTCAGTGTGAACTATTTTGCAGGGTCTTGTTTTGGTTGTCTGGTGGGACAAACTCCAGCATTCAGCGTTCTGAACTCCACGGCGACAAGACCGCCTCACTGCTGAAGGTCCCAGGGCAGCTGCAGGCCCTCACTGTTGACCGCAGCAACAGCAGGCTGTTCTGGGTTCAGTTTGGGCTGGAAGGGAACAGTGACATTGGCTCCTGTGATTACAACGGGAACCTAATCCACATTGTAGCCCAGCTACTACGGTGAGCGCATCACAAACACCACATCTGCTCAGAGCTCAGATATTGATGTGTTGTAATCTTCCCTCTTGCTCATTCTTTGCAGTTGAATTTTAAGAGGTGTTTCTCACTTGGTAGTTGGAACACTAAAAAAAAATATATATTTTAATTGTAAAATATGTATTTTAACCCGTGGATGTTTTCCTTATAAGGTCTCAGCATTTTGGAATATCGGTGTTCCAGGAGTATGTGTACTACACTGACATGGCATCCCACACTATAAAGAGAGTGAACAAGTACAGGGGTGGCGAGCCAGAGAATGTTAACACCAAACCTTTGACCAAACCACCGGCAGACATCAAGGTGGTTCACCCCTTCATCCAGCCACTGCAAGATTCCCCACCACAGCTTCCAGATGACAGTAAATTATATAGTTTTTTAGCGTGGTTTGACAATAATGCATCGCTACTAACCAATTACAGTGCTTGTTTTGGTGTGTTTTGTTTCCCTTCAGGTTGTGACACACAGACTGGGGTTTGTGTTGATGTGTGCTCAGGTCCAACAGAACACGGGGTTTGCCACTGCAGTGAAGGATTTGCTCTCAGTAAGAATGGCAGTTATTGTGAAGGTATTACATAACTCTAACAGTTCATCATTAAACATGACACAAACAGACTTCAGAATCCCTATTGGTACAGCCATTGACCTCGCTACTTCTCCTATAGGTGATTAAAAATCAATTTGATGATTGAATATGTTGATACTGAATGTGATGTAAAATTATGTACATGTAAATAATGTAATGTATGGCATTTTTCTAACACTTAGATTTTGATGACTAGTGTATGAGCTATTCAGCTATCGACACATGTATTACAATAACTGTAAGTTACTTTCGATAAAAGGATCTGGTAAATACTGTAAACAGAACAGAATGACCAAAGTGTAGCTTAGCACATTTAATGTAACTTTCTCTAGCCTCTGATTAACATATTTAATAAAATCTTTGTTTGATGTGTGGACAGTTTATATTAGTAAAACTTGCATAATAAGATCATATATTTTAGAACATTTATGTTCTGTGTGTGTGCCATAGATGTCAATGAATGTTCCCTCTGGAACCATGGCTGCTCTTTAGGATGTGAAAACGTGCCAGGGTCGTATTTATGCACATGCCCTAATGGATATGCTCTCCTACCTGACAGGAAGACCTGCCAAGGTACAGTATATGTCTGTAAATGATCAACACACTACAACATAGTCCTCCAATAACAATTAGCCTAGTGGAGCGCAATACTGTTGGCATAGGCGTTGTTATTCTTTTATGAATATCATGCAGTGCAGCAGAACATCTCACACGTCACCAATAAACATACTAGATTGGTTTCTGCCATCACCAGACTTTTCAAACCTATCATTAAATGTTTGTGACTAATATACTATTCGTCTCAATTTATGAAATCTGTTTCATATGTGTTTTATATTTAAGAAATCCTTGATTGGATTTTTAGTACTTATGTAATTATTTCACGTTAAGCAATAATTAATGTTGACATTTTTGAGTGCTCACGGAACACATTTTTGTCCCTGTGCATTTTTAAATAGCCTGTTTGTCTCTGACACCGACCTGACCCGTGCATACCAGTAAAATGCTGGCCAAAGTAGCCGAGACATACTAGGCATGTGTAAGATGCCTTTGCTCTGTAAGGTCATGTGGTCAAAACACAGAGGCTTACACAGGCTCTAGAAAAGGCTGAGACTGAAAGCTACATATAAGTAGAATTAAACAAAAAACCTAAACAGTTTTAAAAGTGTTAGTAGTTTTATTATGTTTTCAGTTTAAATAGAGTAGAGTATAGCACTCTCTAAAAGGTACAGTAGATGTGCAATTCTTCATCTATATTTAAACACATAATATGTTTGGAATAAGGTTCACACTAATTCTCATAAAGCACCTAACTATTCTATATCCATTCTACTGTTGCTCTGTTGTCAGACAACACCAGATACCTGTTTAGATGACAGATATCTATTGAGACTAGAAAATCACAGTCATTTTCCAGAAACATATGCAGATTCATTGTAGGTGCACAAAAAGTTATTTAAATGATTAATGCTCAGTGTTTCACACTGAACTCCTTGGTTATTCATTGCACAAGTCACTCTTTTCTCTTCGAATCTCAGAGCCATGTTCGACGTAGACAGATTAGGTGATCAGCTGACATTTGTATTAAGGCACATATTTCATCAGCAGCTTTGTTTTGTGCTAAGCTGGTTAGCGGACAACCTTTGCCAAGGTCCATACGGAACAACAAGAAAGACAAGACGTGTAGATAATTACAAAGATACGTGCTATACCACTAGATTATTTAATATTTGATATATCTCAAAACATCTGTATTTTGTTATAGAGCAGGTTTTATCTTGAAAAAATCACAAATGTACACATTTATATGGTTGGGGAAAATCACTGCAGTGTTAAACTAGGCCTACTTGGCCTACATGCACGTGACAATAAAAGCACCTTTACGTTTCAGCCATAGCCACAAGACAATATGCTCCCCTGAGATTTACTATGTCAACCGATGAAAAATGCATGTCTACATTCACAGGTGACATCCCACTTCTCCTCGCTAATTCTGGGTTCTCACAGCATGTTCACCTATTTGACTGGGCTAAGGGCTGACTCCATGAGAGGATTAATCTCAGAACCAGGCTTTAAGGAGCTTGCTGTCCTTTTCACCATCTGTCTTTGCTTAAGGCAGATACCTGCATGGAGCCTTGGCCAGCCCAAAATAACCTGGACATATTGTGGAATGTGTCATGACTCATGTGACTCATCAACTTTAATTTTGTTAAAGGGGAAATGTGCAATATCTTGTCACTGTGAGGACGATTAATACTGTATAGGCTATGTTAAATAACAAAAGCCATTACTAGGTCATTTATGTGATTCTTTAATCTTCCCAAAGCAACTTAACTATCAGTACAATTACAATGAGCAGATAAGGGTCAGACATCTTTCCCTAGGAATGTTTACAGGTTGGATAACTAAGGGGCTCAAACCCACAACCTTCCAGGTTGAATCTGAACACCCAGACCACTAGGATACAATGTCAATGTTTTATGGTTTATACAAATGTTTTTCAATGTAATAACAACAAACCACAGCGTTTGTTTCATGGTACATTGAGGAAAGGTCAAGGAAAGGTACCATCAATTCATAATTTCATCATTTCACATTCAACTTTTCAAGTTGTTGGCGATTAACAAGTGTATTTGATATTCTTTAGTGTTAGCATTCCCCAATCTGTACATATGCTCTCTCCACAGAGATCGTACCATGTGAAGGCAATTTTACCTCGTGTGGCCACGGATGTCTGAGGACTGAGAACGGGCCTGTGTGTGTTTGCCCTAAGGGGTCTATCCTCCGGGATGATGGGCAAGGCTGCACAGGTACTGTAAGAACTTGTGTCTACCTTTACCTAATTATTTATTTTAAATAACATTGGATAGCTTGTGTGTGTGTGTGTGTGTGTGTGTGTGTGTGTGTGTGTGTGTTATGGACATATCAGCACATTATGTCTGCATAACATGGTTTAACACTTGTTGTGCACTGCAGTGACCTCCAGTGACATACGTTGGTACCGCGTCCTAATGTGATTAATTTGTAAATTGAGACCATGAGACTGTGAGCAAAAGTCCTAAAGGGTGTCTAGACACCACACTATAACGTTACCGCTCAATGACGTCAATAGCTATATGAGCTCTGCGTGGCTTTTCAGTGATACACCGCGTTGGAATGAAAAATGATCGGGCAAACAGACATATTAGAGTTGTATTGGGAGGTGGGGCAGGGAGAGGCGTGCGTATTTGTCAGCAACAGTGGGGCATCTGTTCTGTCAGTATAATGTTGTGTGGCTATTGCAGGCTGTTCGTCCGCAGATAGAGGAGGGTGCAGCCAACTCTGTGTTGCCATTGCCCCGGGTCAGTGGGAGTGCAGGTGTCAGCCCGGCTACCAGCTTCAAAAGGACACTAAAAGCTGTGTTGCCTCTGGTGAGTTAGTCACATGGCGATGGAGATGCCTTACTGCACGTGCACGCGCGTGCACACGCGTGCACACACACACACCCACACACAGCTCTCCAGTTGCTCTGTCAATTACATCATCATTACATGTATTTATTTATTTATTTTTCTTGCTCAAGGACCGCCCCCTTACTTACTAGTTGCTAATCTAGTCGATATATGGCGAGTTAACCTGGATGGAACCAGTGAACAAAAACTTGTGGATGAGCCAAGAGGAACACTTACAGCCTTGGACTATGACCCGGTGCAAAACAAAGTAAGGCTTGAATACCACGTGGCTGAAGTGCTTCAAGAGTAGTACTAATTTGAGCCAGAGAGCCAGTGTGACAGATGTTGTTAATTTGTTTAAACATACTCATTATAAATCACCAATTCTAAATCTAGTCTACAATAAAACATTCTGACACAATATTTGTGTTAAATCTAACTAGGCTGCTTCTAGTTTCTAATACTTTCTAGAATATATACAAGGACAAGATTGAACACATTTCTTTGTGTTGTTGTTGTTGTTGTTGCAGGGGAGATTAGACTGTTAAGGGGGCTTGAGCTCGGGCTTAGAATGTGACGTAGTCCTATACTAAGATTTCTAAATACATGTTCTTGAGAACCACTAAATAGAGTCTAAAGCCGCCAATGTTTTTGTTGCATCTCTTAAATGTTTTTGCAGGTGTACTTTGCTAGTACATCTTTAAGGACCATTGAACGTGTGAATCTGAATGGTGGGCCCAGGGAAGTTGTGGTCTCTGATGGTTTGGTCTCACCTGAAGGATTAACAATCGACTGGGTAAACCGCAGAATGTGCTGGACCGATACAAGGTGTGTGAAGAAGGTGGAGGCTTTCCATTTTTTAAAATATGTTTGGCTCTATTTTGTGTATAGGTATGCCAAAGTAACAGTCAGGGACGGGCAGTATTTATGATGCATGTATTTGAAATACATATTTGAAATACAAAACTGATTTGATTGTGTTGTTGAAAATGGCTTCATATTTTGTATCAACATACTTTAGTGTTTTGTGTTTTGTAGTTTCAAAATACTGTAAAATACTTTTTGTGAGAAAATTACGGTGCAGCCTCTGATTGGTAGCCTGGTGTAACCAAACCCAAGCCTCACTTGATGAAGAGGGTCTGGACGTACATCCATGGTCTGGACACAATGTATTGGTAAAGGTTTGCAGTTGCCACATCCTACTGGGCCTAGAGCTCTGGTCGATTGTGAAACAATTTATTCAGCCTTTAACCAATCAGTGTTGCTACAACTGTATTACTTCATCTATTGCTACCATTTCAAACGCTTGACTTTAATACTTACAGTAGCTTCAATATCATTGCATTCAGCCAACCCCACTGGTTGCCGATAGGTCCACCATCCATGGTGGCTGTGTGAACGCTGATGTGATCACTGTATCCTGATTATAACCTAAATGAAAATTGATTTTAGAGCAATAGTCTGGTGGATGTTGAAGCATTCGATATATTTTCAGTGGGTACACAGAATGGGTAATTGGCTGACTGTGAGTTCTATATTAATTACTTTTTCATTATTATGATAATACACAGTTCAGTACACATATACTCACGGTTTGCTAGTTGCCCATTCCATGTGTGTTCTGACAATAGTTTCTACAGCTCTGTAAATATCCAAATAACACAAAGTGGTGCAGACTGCACACAACAACAACATAACCTTTGCAATGTGTGTCTAGTGTGTGGGACAGAGCTTCTGAGGGAGCACCCTGTGGCACTGGAGATGTGTTGTTGTTTTGATCCAGCTGAAATAACGACAAGCTTTCTCAGAGCTGGCTCTGGACTTTCTGTCACCCTAGACATGACCAAAAATGCCGCTTTGGGAATATCAACAAACTGATTTTGAATCAAACTGTTTGTAAAATGTACCAATATTTCCTTGCTAGCTTACCCTTCTAGTGCGTGCTGAAAAGATAATCCTGTAGGCTACACAGCCATGGGTCCACATATACGAACGTAAAGTGTTGTACACTGCTCACAACAACAAAGCCACCTGTTTCGCGATTCATTTCAACATGTGGGGCGGCACAGAACGACCTTTAACACGTTTGTTTTATTTATGTGCAGCCAGTTGTCAAAATGCTTCCTCAAACGAATGTCTCTTTAGGCGGCTGCCTCCAGAATAACAATTAACAGGTGAAATGTTAGGCTAGATCAAATATGCATATTGATAAGTTGACCAATAGGTTTGGTGTCACAGTGCAAGGCCGGTCCAGCACCGGACAGTTCTGGCGATACGTCTCCTGCCACCTAATTGGCCGCACATGCCGCTCGTCTCTTCTCCACTTCCTGGTCGGAGGTACAAGAGGCACCTGTTGCCAGTTCGTTGTTTTCGACTTCGATGAACACTCGCCTGGCAGTCCCGTCTGCCTCTCCACTCCTTTATTATAGTTTCTTTGTACCTGACGTCTCCTGCCTCTGCTTCCCACAGTCTGTCCACCCTCTGTCCCCACCCTGACATTTGTTTTGAGAACTGAGTTCATGCTCTATAGGAAAAGTATTTTTTAAGTATTTTTAAAATACCAAAATTCAGTAGTTTATTTTGATACATTGCGTGGCTGCAGTATTTTGTCCATTTTGCCCATCCCTGGTAACAGTGTTGTTTGTGTCACAATACAATGTTCCTCAGCCAGTCAACGGTGGACTGCAGCACCTTAGACGGCCTCAACAGAAAAGCGGTTGTTAGTGAAGGCCTGCAGAAACCAAGGGGAATCGCTGTTCATCCTTTGGCAAAGTAAGTTATTTTACTTGCATTTTACTTTCACTTGCATTATTTTACATTGTACCTTCAGGTGTAATAGCATATGCACCTTTAAACAGCTATGTGGTTGCAAATGATCAGAGGCCAGGGGAAACCTTATGCTATATTCCTCGGCTTTTAACCCTTTCACAGAGGCAATATCGTAGTGTGTGTGAAGGCTTACTGACACTGATACTTACAAGAGTAATATAGTGTAATTATAGTGAATAATAACATTATAATAAGAGTGATTGGTATTCATCCTTGGTCCTTTTTGAGGAAGTTGTTCTGGACGGACGTTGGGAGTGCCCCAGCGGTGGAGCGAGTCTCTCTGGACGGGGGACAGCGCTCGCTCGTTGCTAGCGGCAACCTGGTGTGGCCCAGCGGGATTACGGTGGACTTTGGTGGCGAGCGGCTGCTGTGGTGTGACCGGGGGAGGGGCGTGGTGGAGACAGCCGGCCTGGACGGGTCAGACAGACGTGTCCTGGAACAGAACCAAGTAGGTGAGGTACACATGCACACTAACATGCACATGCACACGCATACACATGCACGCACACACACACACACAGGGTAGTGAATCAAACATTTTGTTGACCCATTTACATATTCTGCACATTGCATTGCATATGGGCAGGGCAGAGGTTGTTCAAGAGCAGAAGTTGTTCAAGGGCAGAGGTTGTTCAAGAGCAGAGGTTGTTCAAGAACAGAGGTTGTTCAAGGGCAGAGGTTGTTCAAGAGCAGAGGTTGTTCAAGGGCAGAGGTTGTTCAAGGGCAGAGGTTGTTCAAGGGCAGAGGTTGTTCAAGGGCAGAGGTTTAAGTCCCTTCCTGTGGTTAGTTGGGAGGCTGCGAGTTTGTTCCCCCAGGCAGGTCATGCTCAGTGACCATTTTGAAAGAGGCTAGAACTGTATCAAGCTGGTGCACTCGTCCATCTAGCTTCCTTACAATGCTGGTAGCGTTCATCTGGTAGCCTTATTTAGCTAATACACGCTTGAGCTCATGTGCATTTATAGTGGTGTGTGCGTTGTGTGTGTGTGGTTATAGCTACGTGAAATCACATCTGTTTCAGTGCATCTTCAATGCTTCAACGCTCTCTTGTGATTTGCCCAGGACGACCTTTTGACCTCGCCGTGTTTGAGGACAGGCTGTGGATCTCTGACTGGCAGAACCTCAGGGCCGTAGACAAGCATACCGGGAGGAAACTGAAGCGTATCCATAGCAACATGACACATCCGGCATCGGTGGTGGTGGTCCACTCACTTGCAAAACCAGGTAGACAAAATACAGCCAGTGTAAATATAGAAAGGATTGCACGGTCAACAAGAAAACATTGACATGTAACTATCTGTCCATCTGTGTGTTAAGGTGAACACAAGGTGAATGTGTTAAGATTAAAGTATGAAGTTCTTAGTTACTGACTGATGTTGGATGTAGTCAATTGAAAATGCACATTCATGCATATTATCTGTTTTGAGTTTTGTATTAAGATGTTAAAATTGTCATGGTATTTCACATTCGAGCACACAAAAGAAAATGTGTCAATGTTATGTTATTTTGAAAGTTGGATACAAACATAATGAATGCACAATTTGGTTTTGAATCCCCAACGCAGACTTGCTGTGTAATAATGTGACCAGCTTTGTGCTTTGTATTTGGTATTGAAAAATGTTCACATTATTTACTACTTTACTCTATGCCAAAACGACACATACAACAACAATAAGCCTGTAATGTGTAAATATCATACATTTTTATCAGGAGCAGACGTTTGCTTGCACCAGAATGGAGGTTGTGCCCAGGTGTGTGAAAGCAGGCTAGGATTGGCCTACTGCTCCTGTCTGTCAAACTTCATCCAATCAGCTGATGTAAAAGACTGCCTGCCACGCAATGCCTCAAATGGAACAGCAGGTGGTCAACAGAATTATTTTGTTTTGGCAGGAAATTCTGTTAAACATGTCTGAATATAATCTAATCGATGCGATTACTGTTTAGAATCTGGAAAGAGCAACCATCATAACCATGAAAGTGTCCCTCTGCACATACATGGAGCCTCAACAGACAAAACAGAGACTGATGTAGGCTCAAAGGGTGACAATGAGCCAACGCTTTTAACGGAGAAGATGGTTGGAGGTAGGCTGCTAATCCAGTGACAATATAGCTCAACACCACATATACATACTATATATGCATAGCTCAATAAATGAAGGGAACACTAAGATAACACATCCTAGATCTGAATGAATGAACTAATTGTATGAAATACTTTCATCTTTACATAGTTGATAGTGTTGACAACAAAATTCCACAAAAATGATCAATGAAAATCAAATTTATCAACACATGGAGGTCTGGATAAGGAGACACACTCAAAATCAAATTAGAAAACCACACTACAGGCTGATCCAACTTTGATGTTAGGTCCTTAAAACAAGTCAAAATGAGGCTCAGTAGTGTGTGTGGCCTCCACGTGCCTGTATGACCTCCCTACAATGCCT
>JAODOY010022823.1:0-24322 GCA_025399855.1 Forbesichthys papilliferus
CGCGTACAAGCGGCCGAAATGGGTTTCCTCAGGAGGGTGGCTGGCTTCTCCCTTAGAGATAGGGTGAGAAGCTCAGCGATCCGTGAGGAACTCGGAGTAGAGCCGCTTTTCCTTTGCGTCGAAAGGAGCCAGTTGAGGTGGTACGGGCATCTTGTAAGGATGCTCCCTGGGCGCCTCCCTTGGGAGGTGTTCCAGGCACGTCTAGCTGGGAGGAGGCCTCGGGGAAGACCCAGGATTAGGTGGAGAGATTATATCTCCACACTGGCCTGGGAATGCCTCAGGATCCCCCAGTCAGAGCTTTCCAATGTAGCTCGGGAAAGGGAGGTTTGGGGTCCCCTGCTGAAACTGCTGCTCCAGCGACCCGACTCTGGATAAGCAGATGACGATGGATGGATGAATAATAAAAAAACACTAAGCCAGGCTAGCACAAAATACTGTCATTAGTATGACAACTAATGCTACCAGGCAGCATTCAACAGTAGTGGTGCAAAATATAATCTCACTTACATTTCTATAATGTACAATAGATTATGATTGTAGTTTTTTAATAATAATTGCATGTAGATTATAAATGGTATCCACTATGTCTTTGTTTCAAATGAGAGACAGCCTTGCTTGTGCTGAAATTTTATTCTGGAATCTTTGCCATACTTTTGACTTAAAGTAAAATAACACTTTTAATTATATAAAGTATAGAACAAACCTAATTATGGCAAGGCATTAATTTTGGTTTAAGTCATCTTGGACAACTATGGGCAATAAATCAATGCAAACATTTTATCTTAATGGACAGGGTGTGTATGTTCATTTGTTGCAATAAATGCACTTGGCATTTTGATGACCAGTATAGTGAATTTGAATAAATTGTTGCTTGTTATATTATTATTTTAAAAAGTGGAATATCTTTTCTTTAAAAGGTATATTAAGTGATTGTAAGATAATATATTTTAGTATCTTCTAGCTGCCAGTTCTCTGTGCATGCTGAAATCATATTCCAGTGTTTATACTCAGCCCTGGGTCTGTAAGTATGAATGCCGACAACATCTCACAATACTGTATATGCCAGCCATAGCGTGTGTTTCCAATGTGTGGGGTGGAGCTTCTGAGCAACATGGCGTTGAAGGGAGCGGTGTTTATGAAAACGTATTTCTCGATTCTTTACATTGTGGGTAGCGCATCCTGTCATACAACAGATTTAAGGAATGTTTAAGCTTTCAGTTTTATTGTAGCAGTCAGAAATTACGTTATCTTATCTTAACGCAGTGCAAACTCAATGAAGTGTTGAGAACTGTTTCTCTCACAGTGGGCATGGTTTTTAGAGTATGACGTGTTGCACTCTGTCTCTATGGGGTGCTTCCTCAGAAGCTCCAACCCACACATTGGAAACTAATTGCGAACCCTAAGATCTTGTTGTTGTGTGTGTAGTCTGCACCACTTTGTTTGTGTTCCTATAATGGAGCCAGGGCTGTGTAGAAGTTCCAGATTATTTTTTCGGCACTCACAGAAAATGGTAAATGAATGGGCTGTAAGGGGATATTTGGTATATTTGGAGAAAAACTGTATTAGCTTACAATCGTGTTGTATACCTTTAATCAATAGGCTACTTGCTGCTACTTTGATGTCATAACTAGCCAAACTAATTTCTTTAATGTAGCTGATGATTATAAAGTTACTGTGAGTGGACCCAGGTAGGCAAATTATACACATAGCACCTTAAAAGCATTATTATCAAAGCAATCTTAGTTTCTGAGTGCAGATGATACAGTATGGTTTTAAATCCGTATGTCCAAGTTAAGTTTCATGTTGTTGTAATGTAGCCTTTTCAGATCTCTTTTATTCTCATGCAATGCAGTGAGGTGAATTTAATTGTCATAACACACGCAGATAATGAACACTCATATAGTCAGTCTCTCTCTCTCTCTCTCTAAATCACACAGACATTTCTGTCTGTCTGTATTCATGTGTACATACAGTGTATGTCTGAAACACCACTGTTTAGGAAGATGGGCAGAGATAGTTTGAGCCTACAGTTTTTTTGACCAGTTTGCCCAAAAATTCACAACCTTGGTGTCATTTTTCATAACTCTAGATTAGGGCTGGGCAATAAAACGCTAATAATTATTGCGATATAATTATCCTTGATAAAAAAATAACGAATGTTCGATAAATATTTGTAATCATTTATTTTAATTATGAACGAATGCTACACAGCGAATTAAGCGCACACTGGAATGATTTATGCAATTGGGAAAACAGGAAGGCTGATAATGTAATAGACTGAACAACTGTATAATAGCCCATTCAAAAAAGAAACAGTAAGGCATCAACTGCATAGTGTTGCTCGCCTGGCTTACTGTAAAAAGCATGTAAACAAGTATTGATTACTGTACTTCTATATTTCCATAAACTCTGTCTTGCAAATTTATGTAGCCAAAGCTTCTGCCACATTACAATAGTTGTTTTCATTAGCCAATACTGTAGCATCTTGGTGTGTGAATCCAGGCCTGACACGTGCATCTTCCATGGCCTAAGCCCTTATATGACGAGGCCCCACGACCACCTCTCAGAAGGGGTGCTTGTCCCCCGCAATTCCTTTGATCATCTTCATCTTCGTCCTCCTACTGCTTGACCTCTGTTGTGACCTGGATCACCTGCCAGCTCCATGCAATAGTATCACTCACTATGTGTTGTAGGTGGAGACCACTCATTTCAAAACTGTAAATACTTAGTCAATCATCAAGAGCCTGCATGTATACAGTAATTTCAAATCTCAAAACATGCTCTGGATAAGTGTTACAGTAAATGGGACCATAAAAACAGTGTCTGAAACTGTAAACAATGATGATAAAATATTACATGCATAGATTGTAGTCCAGATGGTTAATGTTCTAAACCTGGAATATTGTTGGTCAGTTTTCATAATTCAATGCTTTACTGTAAAGTAATGCAACAGTTACTTATCATTTTGAGCAGTTCAATCAATTGATAGTTAGATAATTGTAATATAATTTAATAGCTGGTCATCTCAAATGTAATGATGTTTCAATTGCATTTTGAAATGGTAATACTTTATGTTAAGTTGTGTAATATTGAACAAGCAATTAACACATTATCTTAGGTTTATGTGTATTGTATCCAAGCAATTGTAAAATGTGTTAGAGTTGTGAATTTTGTTGCATCAGTTGTGAACAATGACACCAAGGTTGTGAATTTTGGGGCAAAGTGGTTAAAAAAAGACTGTGAAAAGCCACTCAGCACTCAGCACAGAAAGATGGCTGATTAATCTAGTTGAAGAACTAAAGATATTGAAGTCTCCATGGGTCATTAAGAGAGATGAGTGACCACTTTGCTGTCTCTGGGTATTCTCTCTATTATTTAAAATTAATTAACACAACCTTCAGGCAATGCTGACAATAAATTATTAGCTCATGTAATGCAAAGGCACTTACAAAAAGGTTATTTACCAAAAAAGAAAGAATTGTGGAGGAGGGCCCTCTGGTTGTTGGAAACAGCACGATTTTTGCAGGCTTTAAGGCGAAGGGCTTGGCAGAAATCCCACCATCCCACTGACTGTTTCAAACCCTAAAGGACCTCCAATGAGTGGTATGTTGTTAACCAGAAGGACTCCTCTTAGCCCTGCAGGCGTTGCTGGCAGAGATGGAGGGTGTTAACTGGAGCTGCACCTTGAGATGAATGTGTGAAGAATTTGTAAATTAACAGCAGGTTTGCTATCTGTGACTGCCTACAGCGTATTTTGTGCGAGAATGGTTAATTTCTTTATTTATATGCATTTGTGCACCTGGCAGTAGTTCATGTAACATACAGAATATCGCTACGTCTATACCATTCTGCGCAAATGTTGTAGCCTCATGGGCCAACCTGATCTCGTGAGCTTCAGTTTTATTTCGCCATGAGAATCAGTCTGGAATGCCTAGAAATCATTTTGAATGTGTCCAAGGAGCAACTGAACTTTCCAATCAGCGTGGTATTAATAGCTCTATGGGCGTGGCTTAGGTTTGCCAACAGCGAAAACAACCAGCGGTCTCATTTATAAAGGATGGGTACGCACATATCGCTGTGTTTTAGCTGTACATACCATTTTGTCTAGTAAGACAACTGCAGTCTCAGAAACACTGGCCCCTGACATCATTCTAAGATGATATAATCATCTTACTTCATCAGTACCCAATCTCCTATGATCTGATTCCACTCTACCTGCTTTTTGCAGGTACTTAGTTTTCCACTGCATAGTACCCCCTCAATACAGCTGGTCGTCATAGCGATGCCGTTGTGTGAACCATTCCCATCGTTGCAGTCTTTTAATTCATATTCAAACTTTTCTTTACCCTGTTGGAATGTGCAAATTTACCCATCTATGGTCAAGTACTTGCTGGATACTTTTGTGCGGAACCAAACAACGAATGCACCTCTTTAGTTATTGCCGCTGAGTACTTACAGTATGTCCCGTGTCAGCATTCATTAATCAGTAGTCTGCAGTGTTTTCACGTGTTTGCTCTCTTGGAACTTTAACAGAGGTGATACCAAAACATGTAGGCACCACATGTACAGTAGTGCCAACTACACACATCTTTTGGCCACAATAAAGGTGAGTAGAGTCGAATTGAGTCAAACATATTTAGTTCTTAACGGAATATTTATTTATACTACTGTAACTAATCTACTGTTCAAGCCCCTGTCCATGCAGATAGTACTTATTGTGGTTGATTAGACTACTATGTCAGGTGGCTGCAAATGCATAGAGATCAGCATTTACTCAAAATAACCATTTGTAGATTTGTTCTGCCCTAATGGGTATCAGGAAGATGTCACTCAAGTGGGCTCTATACTGCTAAGGGTCTAATTAGGCACAATAATGTGCAACTAAAGTCCTCGTTTCAGCAAAAGTGCATCTTAATCCAAAAGACACTACACCCTCAACCCATTCATCTTACATCCTACTCTTACACATCAGGGTTATAGGAGAAAGCCCACACACGTCAATGTCACTTTGTTTATTTGACATCATGCATTCAAAGTCATTAGTAATTCTCAATTGAAACAGCTTGTGTTTAAACTTCGGAATGCTTTTGCCACTTTTTCTTAGAGCTTAATAGCTTAATAATGCATTATAATTGTGCCAAGAATTTAGACCAAAACAGTTAATAAAAGTGTTTAGGGGGTTTGGTTAACTGAATCCACTTGTGTGTGTTTAAAGGGGTCTTTAAATAAATGTTGTCACACACAAACATGTCTAGTCAACAGCGTTCAGAATAAACACGCTAACTACTGTAGCCACCACATGACACGGCACAAATCTAATCTCAGTTATCTTCCATGTTGCTAAGGGGCACGATCCATTTGGTCTAGCTATCGTTGTGGTGGGAGATAACTGATAATGGATCATTTAATTTGCAATGTTTTACTTTACACATAGAAGAGAAAGAGAAGACAGTGTGTGCATGCTGTCAGGGCAATATGGAGCGTTTAGGCTTTTGAACCATATTTGTTTGTTTTAATGGTGATATCGATGATTCCAAGCCTATTTCCGACTTTACACGGACATCTGCAGTACAGTTCCTCATTTGATTGTGTTGGAAGCAGGGGATGTTAAACTTTCCAACCACTGTCACTGTGCCTCGGAAGGTACTATTACACATGAATGGTATTTAGGGAGCTGTGCCGTCATTTGCACATTTTATCTAAAAGGGCTTAATCAGAACTCCTCTATGCTGAAAACATTAAAAAACATGATTATATCCTACTGTATTATATTAGAAATTAGATTCACCTTCTGTTCTTTTTCGGTAAAACAAGAGCTGTGCTGGGAGTTCCATGTCTTCGAGGCACCTGTATGTCTACATGCCCCCGATAGGGCGTCCATTGTTGCTGTCTCTCCCAACATGTGGACTAAACAGATTGGACTGTGAAATGAGTGTGTTTTTCATTGCCTTTACTCTGGCCTGAGGCTACCGCAGAACCTCCAGTGAGCAGGGAGTCATTACCGACACAGCGCTATGTTATTCTACAGGCACCTTTACTTATAGCCTAGTACTGATATGTGTCTGCCTGAGGAACCAGCGCTCACCTCTACAACATGGGGGAGAGGTCGAATAAATCGCCATAAGGAAGAGATTTAAGCATGTGATCTGTATGCGCATGTCGTCCTCATGCAATGAACACAGGCATATAGAGACTGTCTATAAGTCTATACGTACCTTTCAGACTTTATTTCATTCTTTTGATGGGAAATGAGTTTTTAGATTAAATACAGGTCGGTGTTACTATGGATATGCTTATTTCCCCTATTGGCGCACACACACACACACACACACACACATACGCGCACACACACACACACACACACACACAGGTGTATATCTACAATTACAACAACAACAGGTAATGCAACAGCACTGTGGCCTGCGTCATTAAGGGGCTATGAGTGCTTTTCCCCCATAGCGGTAAACTGGACCTTCCAAAGTAAAACTCTCCAATGTTGCACTGGGTGTTGATGTGTGACACCACTCCACATATGCACATGTGCTCTTATAGACGTTACAAGGTACATTTGAGAAAGATATCCTCTGTCGCCTGCTGGCCAACAGAGAAACTGAACTAATGTAATGTAAGCATAGGATTTCACAAATGCAGAAACAAAGTTGTTTTTGTTCAAGGTTTCAGGATCAGGAGTGAAAATACTAACATTTAAATATGTGAACACTGGTTGGTGTGACCATACAGTACGGTGGGCAATTTTTTTCACTTGGGGGCCACATTGAAAACGTCAGAGAACTTTGCGGGCCATGTTACTTTGTTAACACATTTTAAAATAAAACACAAAACAAGGACTTTGTTAACTTGCATATGAATATAGGCAATTCCTATGCAACACCATTTTCATAATAAAACGTAACAGTTCACTTTAACTATGTTTTTTTTTATGCAGCAGTAAATCAAGTAACATTCCGCAGAGCTTGTCAAGTAATTTTATGTTGTATTATTATTATTTTTATGTTTGATGTACCGGGCGGGCCAGGTAGAACGCCTCAAAGGCCGCATCCGGCCCCCGGGCCTGACTTTGCCCAGGCCTGCAGTACAGTATACCTGGTATATGTGATTTCAATATGAATAAGGCCACAAGTAACTTGTTACTTAAGTAGGTTGTTATTGAACTCAAACATTTCTTCATAGTGTCTGTTACGAACAGTCCCATTCATCCCTCTAGACACCACAAATAAAAGAATAAAATAAATGTGTCACATCTATCCCAGACTTTCACCTGTGTCCCCAAGTGAATTCCTGCCTTTGGCACAGCAAGAGGATTTAATGTTAGCGTGATACTTTGTACATAACTGGCAGGTGATGCAATTCCTATAGCCTTTGCGTTTCTTCTAATCTGGTATTAACAGCATGTGAAGCTCTGCTCACGCTTTAATCTCTAGAGAACAGACCGCATACTTTACCACGGCGTCCGTAGCCTGACTTGATATGACAGGCTTCTCAGCAAATTATATACTTTCAAAGAGATTATGATCCACTCTGAAAGGTGATGCAAGTTTCGCCACGGATTGTTTTTGCTAGCGTGCTGCTCGGGGAGGTTTCGGGGCTGACAGGAACACAAGGCCGGCTGTTCATTGTCATTCCTGAGCTGCAGTCGCTGTCTTGGTATATACTATAGAATGCATAGACTTTATGACATAGTTGATCAACCGTGCATTTTCATGGCAACGCAAGCCGAAGCGGTGGCAGCGACTGTGAGTGCATTAAACAGCAACACAAAAACTGTACAAGGTCACAGATAATTGATGTGCATACACAGGTAAGTTATGCTCGTGTGTGTTTGTGGGCATGAATATGCTCTATATTAATACATGCACATGAATGTCTGTCTTGCTTACCAGCACTGATTGTTTAGCTTCTATTCTCGCCCATCTGTTTGCCCAGTGATACGAAGACAAGGTTTGAACAATGTCAGAGCATAGTGTAAATATTGCAATGGCCCTCTACATTGCTAGTGAGTTCCTTGGTCAGAGGAAACAGTAGCATACAGAGCAATATTAGCCATGTTCTGTCTACTAGCCTGGTAAAACTATCCTCATTTTGCCAGCTCCATGTTTGGTTCTGTCCTGCATATGTGTCTGCAAGCCCCTCACTCACCTGCTCAGTCAAAGTCGTTACAGAACCGCTAATTGTCAATTAGCAGGCATTGGAACACCTTCAACAAATCAAAACAACACTGTTTTTTTTTAATCACAGGTACTAGCAATCAATTGGACCACCCTCACCCAATCAAGACCAAACAAGATCATGTGTTCAGGTGTTGGGACAACACACATGAACACCTGTATATAAGTGCCTTTGCACATAATCACCTGGATCTGATTGGGTGGTGATTCTGGTTTCCATTGAGTTCTAATCATGTCAATCAAAGGTGTGCCTGTTAACAGTAAAGCATTCATGGTAGCAAACAAGAGAGAGATAGCCGGGCTATGCCCAACTATTGCTCTCAGCTAAATATCTTTTAGCTGTGATTACAGTCCGGAAACCTTGTTCACATTAGCATTCACACAGCCAGCATTCACACCCAGGGTGGGTTATTGAGATGATGTTGATGTCAAGCGTGCTTCTAAATGATGGTAGAGCTAGATGAGGCGATCAAAACAGTTGTAGCAATGCAGAATGGTTCAGCTCTGTCCTACATTCAAAATGAACCAGAGGTCTACGCCAAGTAGGAGGAAACAACTGCGAACACTTCCTTACTTTGGAGTGTGACCAGATCATATTGTGGTTACACCAGGCTATAGGAGAGGGATGGCTATTTTTAACATTTTGGCTAGCACTTGATTGATTTACAGTATAGTGCTTTCAGATGTTCCATATCAATTTAAAAGGATTACATACATAACCAACTCAGTTCATCCGAGAATTCAGCGCTAAAATATTATCAAGTAGTATGGCGGCTTTTCCACCTTTCTAAAACATTATTGAAAAAAGTATTGCTAAAAATAAACCACGTACACCATGTGACTAACTTTTAAGAGTAACACTTTGTCATTTGTAGTCTCTGAAGAGTTTTAAATTAATCATTTCTATATTTACAAAATAAGTAAAAATAGAATGGGAGGAATGTGGAAGCTGCTTGATTAATGGCCTGTAGAAAGAAGCGGACATCTGATTGGCCATTCCGATATGCGGGCTGCGGATATTGGACGGAAAAGAAAAAGTGTCTCTTTCAGCTCAGATAATGCCTCGATCTGTCACCAAAAGGAGCAGAAAAATACAGAGATGGTTCCATTTAGGAGCACAGCCCATTGCTTTCAGTATAACAGATCATTTGCTTCTTCTGGCTGAATGTCAATTGTTCTATTTTTTTGTCATCGTCGTCGAGGACAACACTGGGTCAGGGTGCAGGTCGAGACGGATAGGCTGCCAATAATCAGTTTCCTCCAGAAAATCTCAGTTCCCAACCTGACAAGAGATAGAATAGGAATGGTGATTGAGGTGCTAATATGTGCCTTCAATAGCGCTGTGCTGCAAATTCAACACCCACAGAATGTGGATGGAGACTGTGGCAGGGTCATTTGCGTGTAAGAAATGAGGAGCTGAGCACTTTTCCAACCACGCTGCTGCCTCTGCATGGTTGCAAATGAATCACTGACACAATCATAACAAGGCATATTGTTGCTGTATACTGTGGTAGCTTCCACCATTGACTTGCATTGTGGGCTTCTGAATAGTCAACCCAAGGCAATTTCATCCCTAAATCCAGAGTGTTGTATGGTGTGCAACAGACATGCACGCACGCACACTCACACAACAGGACACCTTTAGTACAGCTTGTCCTCTCATCCCACCCAATCAGACAATTAAGTTAGCTATATGTATGCAATATCCAGTGTACACACACACACAATTACCTTCCCGTCTCTCATGTAAAGCATTCTAAAAAGGCTTTAACATTATTTTCAACTAAGTGTGGATACCTTTGGATGCCATGGTTATCAGCCTCTTTGTGTGAGCAGTTTATTTCCACAAGCTGGCACCTGGAATTACAGCACAGGTGTGATTAATAGATTAAACATTGCTAGTACTGATGTAGTGTATCAGGCATTCAACTCTGGCCAGTAGAGGTCAGCAGCGTTTCAGAGGAGCCTGCAATGAAGCTATCTGTGTGTGTGTGCGTGTGTGTGTGTGTTTGCACCATATAGATTTAGACATTTCACAATGTTAAAGAAGCAAAGCTTCTTGATTGTTCCAGTAATTACAGAGGTCTCCGTAGTTCCTTTGCAGCTGTCTTCTCTTTCCTGCACTGTTCCACACTAGATGCCAACCAAATGCCACCTGTTGCCTGCTGTCTCTGCTTGGGCTCTATGTGTTTAATCAATGGTCTAACATGTTACATTTGTCGCCTGGAGGATGGTGGGGGGTTGGCATTCGTCACAGGCACTCCTTAATTATTACTTTCTTCATCTCTATTTAAAAAACAGAAACCTTGTCTCATATTAGCCATCTGCAAGCATGAAATGCAAACCATATTTGCAGCAGAAAAGTATATCCGTTTTAAAGAGGGCATATTATGCCCCTTTTTCCACATTTTGACATAGTTCCTTGAGGTCTTAAAGGCAGGGTCAGTCATTCCTGCAAACTCAGAGCTCAAATCAAAACAGTATCGCTCCGCAGTCCTCCGCGGCGCGGACTCACACACCGCAATGCATTGTGAAGCAAATCGTTGTGCAACGGCTTTGTTGATACGAGCGGTGTTTGACACTTTGTTTATGTTCTTATTTACGGAGCCAGGGCTATCATATTATTTTTTCAACACGCACAGAGAACAGTAAGATAGCAAAATGGGAGGAGAAATTAGTTGAATTTGACAAAAAGTGTATTAACTTAACATTTAGCTTGCAATAGCTGAATATACCTTGATATGCATACAGTATAGCTGAAAATACCACATAGTGTCTTGCCCATCTTTAAAACCCTTTCAAAAATCGTAGGGCGCTTTCACACCTGAAAGGCTCATGTTTTTGTTACATTGTATACACTTGATTTGATCAAGTTTGGTTTCACACTGCAATATTGCAAGCGCACCTTTTGCCTGACGTACATCCTGCTGTCATCACCTGCGTCTCCCCATACTTGACATTGATTGATTTGTAGATGGATGTGTGTCTGATGCTGGCGTGTTGTCAATTCGCAGGTAGCCTCTATTTATTAGTCTATTCCTGCATTCAGGATGGTGGAACTTTTACAACACATTAAACAAATGCTAAAGGCGGTAATGTAAGCCTAATTTACTGGCACTAAATCAACCTACTTATAAAACACCCAGGCAAATATGTGGCTGTTTCCCACCACATGCATTAAACACAGCAAACATCTTTGAAAGTAGTTCAAGAATGTTGAAACAAATTCTGCCTTTTACAAATGGAATGTATCGTGAATCATTTTGTCTCGATTGCTTAGACACAATTCCTGGAACAATTCACTATCGCAAATCTTCACACACAATTTTTAACAACTCACACACAGTCCAAACCTAAAACCTCTGGGTCTGATTTTAACTTTTCCTCATACAACACACACAAGCTGTCAATAACACAGACTACATGACTGTTACACACTAAAGGGATTAATTCAAAACACATCTACCAAAACGTCCCCACTGGGACCATGAAGCACAAAAGTGATCAGAGAAGCAAAGCGTGGCCTATCTTAGAGAAAATGTCAAAGCGCACGTGATAATGGGAAAAGCATTCATGGTTCAGTAGAGCTGTGGGACGGTGCATTTTGGTCAGATACCTTGAGTTCCCCCGTGGATGGAAAGACCCCCGGTCGTGCTGCCATCACCATTACACACCTGTCAACACACAGAAATCAATATCCACTGCAGCAGGATCCAGGAGTGGTCTGGTAACATAAGCCCTAAGAATACAGTACCAGCCTGCCAATACTCACTGAGACCACAGCACTGTAGTCTCAAAGGTCATGGTTCATTCACAAACAATGTGTTCTAAACCTTACAAAGTTGTAAATCTGCTATAAACAGTCAACTGAATATCTTAAAGTGGAATACAGACTCAGTTTGACAAATTGCTCCTCCCTTTTGATGCATCTAACAAAGGACTATTCCATTGGGGAACAACAAAGACTTATTTTAAGGCCCAATAAAGTGAGATCTTGCTTATTGGTTAATGCATAATGGTAGCAATGATTATGGTGATCTATGTCTTCTGCAGTAATATTTATAACAAAACACTTCAAATTATAACAAACACTATAAATTCTGCTGCTGCTCACATCACTTTTGCGTGACATATTGGTCTTGCTAGTGGACTAGTCTTCTGAGCTCTGAACCATTTGAAACACCCAACAGAAGAGAGATGTTTTCTGTTTCTGTAGCTTGAGACATGGCGCTCATTGCCAGAGTTTTATTGACAGGGTATCTGACTAATCAGAAGGACGAAATGTTGCTATGCGCCGCACCATGTCATACAAACAAATCACTTCAACTAGAATCACTGTTTCTCCATCAAATCTGTTGACTTTAAAACGTATATTCGTTGTGAAAAGGTCGAAAAGATGTTGTACAGTATGGGACATGTAGACAACATAGACAGCTACTCTATATCCTACCTAGACAGACTGCTGAATGTTTCTTACAGATCTTTCAATTTCATGAAGCCATGCAGCTGAAAAACTAAATGAATTTGGATGCAAACTCTTGGGACAGCCAACCCCATTTGTTGTAATAATAATATAAATAATATAATTACTATACTGTATTTGTTTTAAATTTGTAAGAGTTGTCAATCGTAACCGGAAGAATATAATAGCCTGTCTACGCACCGGTACCTGATAGCTAACTGTAGCCTACTACCGGGATCGTTTTCTCCTCTCAGTCTTGCGTCCAAAACAAAATAGGCATTTGCTGCCTAAATAGTTTCATTTCACCTTATTTCTGATAGGCTTTGCGCCTATATTTCTCCTTAACTGAGAATGAAGCAATACAAAATTAAAGCGATGATTGCTTTTATCTTAATAGTAGGATTATATCGTATCACTAAGCCTATTTATCTAGATACCGGTAGGCATTCGCCATGGGGAATGTACCGGTATAACCATAGACGTCAATGGCAAGGTATTGCAGCTGCCATACTTTGGGATCAGCTTTAAAATATATATATATAGAATTTCACTTGTATTGCCATATAATTGATGATTTTCGCTTTACAAAAATTATATATCCTATGTAGCTAATCACATATGCATAAGAAATGCGGCCAGCGGGTAGAACGCAGGGAAGAAAATAAAAGATCTTAACTTATTTTGAAAGCATGATTTAGGCGCTAATTGGGCGCTACTGGCAAAACATGATACCCTCGGATCAAGACTGCCTTCCTTCTCATCAGAATGTCTTTCAGTTTGATTGATTGGTAGAACAAGGTTGTTGCACCAGCGTTAAACTTGAGGTCATTAAAGAGTAGGCTTTGGAGGAGGTAGTCTAACTTTTAGTCTCATTGTAAATGGCTCGTGTATGTCTCGTTTCAACTGGAGGTGGCTTAATATTACCTTTCAGAACTGGGAGATATGTACATATCGTTTAGTGGGGGAATGTAAAAAGTTACATTTCCAAGTTAAGTTTGTGAAGCATCATATTTGGAAATCGTTCTATAAAGACTGTCACAGGTCCTTTGAACTGTGACTAGCATCTGATGTCATTTCTCTGTTACACTTCTCCCCCAATATTTAACTTGTAATGTAATGGATTACAGTTCTAGTATTACATACATGTAACTGATTACATGTATTCAATTCCTTCCAACCTATATATCTTGAAATGACTATAAAACATTAGTTATGGTCTCAAATAGGGCTTTTGACACATTTGTAGTAGATTGTCTGACTCAGCCAGGAATCAAAACGCCCAACCCTCTTAACTCAGAAATAGACACATTCTTGTTTGCTTTGAGCCTTGCTGTGTGATGAATGAAAACAATGATGGTCAGTGTGACTTCAGTCGTCACGACTTTGGGAATGACCTCAGAGATTATATCTCACAGTCCAGTTTAGATGGAGACAGTCTGTCTTCATTTCTTTGGGTCTGACTTAATATGCAGTTGATCTATTCATAATGTGATGTATGTCTGTAAGGCCATCACCCAGTGCACTCCTCATATATAATATAGACATAATACATACACACACACACACACACGCTCACTCACACACACAGCCATCTCAACAGCCTGTTATAATCAGCGACTACAACACTGACATTCACAAGCTTGACAATATCATAGCCCTGCGCCCCGGCATGCTAGCTCATGCAGAATATGAATATAAAACAATGCTCTTGGGCACTTGTGATGCATTGATGTGCATTAAACAAGCCAGTGGATTCTCCTTTGCTCTGCGGCATTCCAGATTTATGGCAATTGTTCTTTTTTTCAAATGCTAATATTTCAGCAGTTACAGAGAGCGAAAGAGAGAGAGAGATAGAGAGAGAGAAAAAGAGAGAGAGATAGATGAAGCATGTGTGTGTGCGGTTTGTATGTGAGAGTGTCTTTGTACTGTAGGTCAAGCTCAGGAATGGCAAGTAAACCCGACTACATTACCTGGTCAAATATTGAGTTTACTGGTATACATATTGAGATTATGCATCATTTCTTACTTTAATGACCTTTCGTTATCCTTAACAGGCAGGGTTAGTAGTCATCCTCGAGAACGCTTGCTAAGTTCGAGCTCAAATCAAAACAACATCCCTCTGCGGCCCTTCGCGGCATTGCGCCACACATCTAAACACATTATGAAGCAAAGCATAATACTACGGCTTTGCTGTTTTGAGCAGTGTTTGCTACTTTGTTCATGTTCATATTTTAAGGTGATAAGATTTTTTCAAATGAAAACTGGGGACATTTCCAGGTCTGCCGTCAATATATAACTGAAATATCCAATGTAATTATTGATATTGTAGGCTATAAAAACTAATATTAGACTACTACATGTCTGATCTGAACATCCATGTGGCCCTGAGAATCTGATTAGAATAAATACATAAGGGAACATGAGCTGGATGCTCTAGACACTTCTTCTAGACAATTTTTCCACAGCAAATTTCTCTAAAATTATATTTTCAGTATGCCAGATTTTTACAACCATTTCAGTTAGATAAAACATACCCCTCTCAACTCTGCCCATTACAGCGCAGGACAAATGCTTGAGCACATGTTTTTATTTTGCATGCACACAAACTACTAAGAGCCTGCTTATTCTCATCATATGAGGTGCCAACTTCACGGAGGCTTGTTCAACTACCAACACGTTGCATACAGCCTGAAATAGCAAAACGCTGTTGAGCACAGACGAGGCTCACAAACAAGTCCATGAGCACATTGCGTGCAATAGACAAAAGCAAATATAGCCTACAACACACAAATGCATAGCCTAGCCTATTCAAACCGGCAGCCGACAAAAGCAAAGTTTTGCTGCAAAAGTATCAGTGTGAAAGCAGCTTACTGTTTAGTCAGTGTAGTCTCTCTAGTATTTAGTAATAGAGAATGATGCTGCAATAGTGGGCAGCCCCGCCCTCTGATGGCCAAAATAAACGACAAGGCAGTCACTAGGCTCTGTGTTGCCCAGTTTATATTTCAAAAGTTTTACTTTGCGGTCGATTTTTGGTTAAAAACAAGAACACCGGGATGTCTGATCACCCTATCCCATTTACCAAGTCAAGGCTGTGTAGAATCATTTTTTCATCACAGACAATGGTAAACTAACGAAAGACGAGGAGATATTTGGTGAATTTGACTAAAAGTGTATTAGCTTACAAGTTCATGTTACTTTATTTGTACTTGTAGGTAGATATGTTTTGCATTACATTTGAATCTATAGTAATAATGATCATTTAATAACACTGTGTAATCATATCCTAATCCAAGCTCCTCTGTTAAATGTTTTCATATCCGGGCCGGCCGCACATGCATGTTATGGCGCTTTTCCATTGCTGGTACCAACTCAACTCTACTCGCCTTTTTTGCTTTTCCATTTATGTGAGGCATTGAAAGTTTGTCAATAAAATAAAGCATTTAATAACTCAAAACATAACAGAAACCAGGTTTACAATGATACAAGGAGTACATACAACAAAGACAGCATACAGAGAATAACCAGTGAGAGTTCCAACACACAGCACATAACTAATATAGTGGAAGACTAAACACTTAACTAGGAACAGGTGTGGGTAAGCCCTGGATGCCGCCTGTCTCAGATCGGTGGTTAGTACTCTGGGGAACGGGAAAGCTCGTCGCCGTGACAATTGATCAAAAGTTGGGATAGTACCTGGTACCTGGTACTTTTTCTAGTACCTGCTCTGTCAAGGTTCCAAGCAAGCTGAGGCAATACCACAATGTGACGTGTCAACAATGCAGACTACTGATTGGATTAAATCGCCATTGCGCAACACGGACAAACGGCAAAACTACTGATGCAGCTGCAACTTTTTATTTACCTTTTTATTTACCGTTACGCAAAACCACGGCTTGATCAATTAAGGAAGTGCAGATTTTTGTCAGTTGTTGACGGCATAAAGTTATCTACTGAGAGCTGGACATGGCAATACAGTAAAGTGAAGGTTGGCCAAGATGTCTATGAACATCACACACGGCTACCAAATGACATTCCAGCAAGGTAGGGATGTTTCAAAAAAAAAAAAAAATGATATGACTACCGATCTACTGCAGGAGTGGTAGTTCTATGGATCAAACAGCGCCGTCACTATCGGCAGTGGAAAAAGACCCGTGCAGAGGCGAGTAGAGTCGAGTTGAGCTGTTACTATGCAATGGAACAGCTCCCTAAAGCGAGTAGAGTCGAGCTGGTACCAGCAGTGGAAAAGCGCCATTAGTGTATGTGTGGCCCACATACTGTAGCCAACATTTGTTTTAGTTTCGACTCGGTGAGTCTGGGATGCTGTGTTTGCGCTGTGTTAGGTCTATTGTTGATACAGGAAAATTATGAAGGTCAAAACTAGAATCTGCACAACTGTGGTATAGAGCAGGAGATGTATATTCTGTATATTATTTTTATCTGAAACAATTTGATTGTGGGCCAACGCGGGCACATCATGGTGTTCAAATCTGTTCTTGAGTCAAGCTGTGGGTTTGTCTATTTATATATAGAGTCTATGGTTTTTACAAATTATTGTGTAGTTTTAATTCAATGTTTAATTTTCCAAAATATCTGAGGTGTTCTACATGTGTGTATGGTTGTGTGAAATGTGTGTAGTGTTTTGACAAAATTAGTATTGTTTTCAAAATGTTGCAAAATTTGTTATTTTAATACTGTATGCCCATTCACCGGCAATTATGTTTCAAGCATAACATTGTGATACATTGTAAATTGGGGTTATATGGTTGCTTTAACTCAATAAAACAGTCTACCAATAATTTGCAAAATAATTTGATGCTATAGATTAAAATAATCTTCAGATTGTGTCATGTGTGACACGTGATAAGCCTGTTACTACTGCGTGCTGGGCTGTTATGAAGTCAGAGCGACAGGCATTGTGGCTGGCTTTGGGTGAATTGATTCCAGCTGAAATGGTTATAGACATTCACAGCAGCGTGAACCAATCAAGTTAGATCTGAGAAATCCAACATCTCTGTCAGTCATTATGCGTTGCAGACAGCTCTGTGAAAGGAAGGGATACATGTAGAAATGACTGGAGAAGGATAAATAAAACGGATGTCAGGATAGGCTGTAAATCTGAACAGAGAAAGGCTTTGAAATGGCTCCACTGGTTTGTAGTATTCAATCACTTACTATTGAGCCTCAGAAGGATAATTCTACATTGCTATTAGACGTGACTCCGGTGGTTGAAACATACAGTACACATATTTTGGCTTTATAACAACAAGAAATGTTCTGTGAATTCAACACAAAGGTAAAAGGTATGCTGGTGTTGTTTTGCATAAAACTTCACAGTTTCACAATACATTATAAACATTCCCAATGAGGATGAAAATGTGCACAGCTAATGAAAATAGCTAAGTCTAAGTGGAGTTGCTATTTTAATTAGATGGAAAAGGACCAAAACAGTCATGTTTTTACTACCGTATATGCACCTGTGCTGCTGGTTAGCACCTTATCACGCAGCTCTCTGATCTGTGGGCAACAGGACCATTTAGACTGCAAGGCCGCGGCGCAGAGAAACCTCAGTGCTCTCTCCATTTAATGTTGTTGCTCACTAACCAGATTCTCCTTCATCTTATTGGCCCTGGGCGGCCTGGGGAATCTAATTCACTGGAGGCAGCTGGCAGCAGCAAGCTGAAGGTCTCGTTAAAAAGGCCTCTGTGGTTTTGTGACTGCAGTGGGTGTTCAGAGCAGGACGTCAACAGATAACTGTAACAGGGTATTATATTAGAGGAGAGGCACCGCTGATATGAGCTTGACACAATAGTTATGAGCAGCGTGTTTTTTTTCCCTTCTCATCCTGCCCACCCCCCAACACACACACACACACACACACACACCAAGCCCACCTCACAGTTACTGAGCCCTCGGTTAGCCTGCTGCATCCAGGTGATGGTATGGCTGCCATGGCAGCAGCTCCCAACAGCTCCCAGCAGGGTCATGGCATTGTACATGGTTGGCAATGTGACTGTGGCTGGGTCCAATTCAAGGTTGAAATGTCACCACTATTGACCTGGCAGAGCTCCTGGGCATCCCCCCTCCCACCCAGCCCCCTAAAATCACCAGGACCCTTGCTCAGGCTTTGAATTAACCTGGGCTTAGAGGAGCCCAAACAGGCGGCTCAGCCCCATTCCCCCGACATGGCCGCCAGAAACACACAACCTTGCCTGCGCACCACCACTTTTTATTTGTTGTGGTGCGGCGAGCTGAGTGGCGAGCGCATCACGGCGACAAGCTGGATCCCGCTGGAACAGCACACAGTATGGTCCGCTGTTTAGCACCGTGTTTAAGTGACACCTCCTGTCACTCAAGGAGTGATGGGTCCAATCCCAATGTCCACAGTGAAGGAGTCACTTTGAGTTTTCTCTAAGTCCCAGAGGGCTTAGGGCTGTCTCACTGTCAAAACGCTGTGCATGTGGGCTCTCACGCAGACATTTTAAGCCCTTCGTTTTCACTTTCCCTAAGTCCACATTCTTGCAGACTTGACGTGAAACACCAGGATTACCAGGGGAAGCGTGGAAGAAGTTAAACACCCGCCATGAAGGGCACATTATATCAGAGCAATGCAAACATAGAGGTACAGTGTTATACTGCATGCTATAGTTTTTTCAAAACAAATTCTATATTATATTATAGATAATATTTTCTTAATGATGCTGTTTTGACAAACAAAAGAGAGAGTTCATAATTTGATAAAACCAATCAGTCTGTAAAGCAAGAGCCTGGAATACGTACGAACACGTAAAATTTAAAGTTTTAGCGTTGTCAAGGTAATAGTGTACATTTTAACAACGCAATGTGCTGTCCCATGTCTATTGATACTATTTATACCTCTGGCATTCAATCAATTACCAGGTGATGTCATCATTAAAGTCTTTGAGGATTCAGGGCTTAGAGTGGACATTGAGACTGAGCCTATATGTGCTATTGAGAACGTCTATTGTGTGGCTTTGTGGGGGATGAAGATGGTAAATACAGTATAGCAGCATTTACATGGCAGCATGTGGCGGGTGGGGGGGGTCAACAGATTGGAACGAGAGACAGGAAGAGGAAAGATTGAGGCGAAACAACACGTGAGACCGAACGGTAAAGGGGGGGAGGCAACCTGAGTGGCGTAAACTAATGGGCAAAGAGAGAAAATAGGTAGGCCTACAGGAGGGGTTCAAAGTGAGAGCTTCTACGGTGGGAAAGTTTGCAGTCTGCAGACAGAAAGAGAGTGACGGAGAGAGAGAGCGAGGGCGACCAAAGCTGTTGACGGTAAAAGAGCTGGCAACTGAGAGCCGTGTGCCGTGATGGATAGAGGAAAAGGCGAGCCGAGTGAACGAGGGAAGCGAGGTGTGCAAATCAGGAGAGGGAGGGGAATGGAGTGAGTGAAGGACTGACAGAAAGAGAGGTGAGAGTAACTGAATAAGAGAACGGGACATGGCTGAGTGACGGATCGAGGGAGAAAGTGAACGAGCGAGAGATTGGGTGACAGTCTTACTTAGTGCGACGCTGGACGGAATACGAATCACAGTGCCACGCTGTATGCTGCCACCGGAGGGCAGTGTTGTACTGAGCTGACATGCGGTGCTGTAGTATGCTATTTAAAGCATAATACATATTCCAGAATATACACTGTACAATTATTTACTTTTTTCTGGTCACTAAACATATTCCTGGGAGGTTTCTCCTTGACATGTATTTCACAAAAATGCAATTTAAGATTTGCTGTGCAACATCTATACAATTCCCCTGCAGCAACCTCCGAAAACTGATTTTAATCATCTATTTAGACCTAGTGAAGAGCACTGAAGCAGGCATAGCGTTCACTGAAATATCATTCAGAGTGACATGCAATATCTCTCTTTGTATTGCTTTGGTTTGCCATGAATGGCTGCCTGCAGCCCTCAGACAGTCACACGTCTTGCAAGAGCTGTTCCAGCCTTCAGTTCAGCCCCATGTTTACGCACTTCACCTTTTGAAGTGAAGTCTTTTGTTTTCTGCTGCTCATCCAACAGAGCTTTACGTTGAACCCCCAGGGAACATGACAAAGACCAGCTAATTAAGAATGGGAACAACAATGCAAAAATCCATTCCCTCAGCAAGGCTAAACTTCACCGGGATGTTTTAGTTTTTTTTTTACTGCAGGCTAGAAAGTTAGAGATTAAAGATTGGTGCTCAATCTACCTTATACTTATAAATATTGTTGGAACCTATATCAACTCCAGCGTATTGAGAAAGCCGATGTTTAAAATGTTGAACTTCGGCCTGTTTTGTTTAATTATGCAAATCTGTCAACAGTATCTGATCAGTTATATATGACTATATAACTATGTATTTTAAATGCACAAATAAAATCAAACATTTTTGTAAACTTAGCAGGACATCCATTGTTGTCGCCCATGTGCAGTCAATAGTCTGTATGGACTTGTGATGCAGCACAGTAAATGGTAATTTATATAGCTACAGTATTTTGTCTTCACCCATTCACACACACCAATGATGATTGTTGCCGTGCGACCAACCACTGGGAGCAGTTAGGATGCTTACAAGTAGGACCACACTGGGGTTTGAACCCACGACCTTCTGGCTGGGAGCCCAACAGAGACCACTAGACCATCCTGCCCCACTAACGTGTGTTAGCACGTGTTTAGTTCTGAGGGCAGAAAACAACGAGCAGAGGAGATGTGAGCAGAGAATAACATCACACACAGAGGAGTGTGTTGTTATTCTCTGCTCAGGATGCAATTACTCTTCACATGGAAAATAGTTTGTTTGCTGCTATATTCATGTTTAATATGTGGTATACTGTAGTGGTTTCATATTTTGAAGCCATATACAGTATTTAGTGTAATTTGCTAGAAAAGAATGCTCTGTGAGAGAATGTCCTGTGGTTGATCATCGCCATTTAGGTTTTATGCCATGCCTGAAAACTTCTGACCAATCAGGGCCTCACTTTCCTTATTGGTCTAAGAAATATACATTGTCATTCACATGAATGGGAAATGATTTGTTGATATACAAAAATCTTGAAGTCTTTCCTTTATAGTGTAGCTCTCTTTGCAGCAGCTTTAAAGACAAAATGTGAACAATCGGGCAGAAAAAGCGAGGTGGCTCTGTTCCTTTTTGTGACAAAAGCAAAAATGAAACATTTTGTGGCATTGTCTCGGGAGACTGTCACAGCACACTTCTCTGAAACGAGACTTATTCCCTGTGGACACTTTTGTCTGTAACATTTCCAACAGACAGCAAAGCAGGAAACGGTTATTTAAGTTAGAAAACATAAGGTAATGTGGAGCAGGATACTTCCTCCAGTGACCTGCCTGTGCTTGCATCCTATAGCAACATCATGTCAGGTACATACAGATTTAAATGTAGGCTACATATTTGAATTATTTCAACTTTTAAGAACCCTGGGACCCACCTACGGTTCATGACCCATCTGATAAAAGAAATCTAAATGCACAATTCTGCAATGCAAATGACCTATCTAAAGATGGTGCATTGCGTTCTGTTGGACTGCTGAGCGTAGTGCTCCATTGTGACTATGCTGTTTGATGTAATTGATTCGTTATTTTTGCTTCAAGCATTCCACTGTCATTACTATTCTGTAATATTTGATCTGTACAAACTGAACTGCATCCAAACATTTTCTTATGAATTGCATTGAAATTAGGCATTGATTACATCTGGCCATGTGACCTTGTGGCTCATCGATATCTTTTATACCCGAACATTCTGTAAGCCCAGCCTATAAATACTTATACTTTTTGTAACCATTACCTGATCCTAAATATTATTGTTATTCTTATTATACATTTCTTTAGATACGTATTTATTATTAAATAACCAAATTAGACGGGTTAGACACTAGATGGGTTTGAACAGTGTAAGGCCTTGATTTACTGTACCACTTGCTGTGATTCTGAGAAAGTGATTCAGCTTCTGAGTTACAGTGATAATTAGAAAAGGCTTACGTGGCTCTTTTCCCCAGTGTGTTGTCCCTGGAACGAGGCCTTCAGGCTTTAAACAGCACATTAATTGCCCTGGCGACGACACTGTACTTCAACTCCAGGCATTTTCTACCTCCTGTTTCTAACTCCGTTACCTTTCAGCTCGTTGCTCTCCATCATTCCCTGTGACCTCTGAGAGTGCTATTCATGAAATAAGCCCTTATGTCACGGCCAGAGTGTGGGTGGCAGAAACCAGACGCAGGTTGGAGTTGTAACAATAAGGATTTAATTTTAAAAAACTAAGCAAAGACACTCACCATTACAGCAAACAATAACCAACCAGCACAGGGAGAAACAGAGGGCTACATATACTCTACCTAATTAGGGGAATGGGCACCAGGTGTGTTTAATGACAAGACAGAGTGAAGGGAAACCCCAGGAAGCATGGCAGGGCCATCAAACCCTGAAAGTACCCCCTTCCCCCCCCAACACCCCGGCTACCAGACGGGGCCACCACCCAACCAGGGGGAGGGAGGGGGAGAAAAGCCAACCCCTTCCCCACCAGTTACGATCGGCTATAAAGGGGGGGAGCCGCCGGAACCTCCTGAGGGGCAAACTCTGGGAGGAGAGGCAGGACCCAGTCACCGGGCTCCAGCCCTTCCACGGGCTCCGGGGGCGGAGGCCAGTCATTGGGCTCCAGCCATTCTTTGGGCTCCGGGGGCGGAGGCCAGTCCTCGGGAAGAGGCAGAGGCGGGGCCGACTCTGGGAAGGGAGGCAGAGGCGGGGTCGCCTCTGGGAGGAGAGGTAGAGGCGGGACCCAGTCCGCGGGCTCCAGCCAGTCCACGGGCTCTGGTGGCGGAGGCCAGTCACCGGGCTCCAGCCCTTCTACGGGCTCTGGTGGCGGAGGCTAGTCATCGGGCTCCGTGGCTCCAGACTGTACCGGCAGCTCCTTCCCAGGGCTGGCAGGGAGCGTTGTCTGCTGAGTAGGCGGGCCTCCCTTGCACCTTGGTGCTGGTACTGGACGCTGCTGTTCCACCTCGCGACTGGCGGGAAGCGTCGGCTGCTGCACGGGCGGGCACATCCTACGCCTTGGTGCTAGCACCGGACGTTGCTGTTCCACCTCACGGCAGGCAGGAGGCGCTGGCTGCTGTTGCTCCACCTCACGGCAGGCAGGAGGCGCTGGCTGCTGTTGCTCCACCTCACGCCAGGCAGGAGGCACTGGCTGCTGTTGCTCCACCTCACGGCAGGCAGGGGACACCAGCTTCTGCGAAGGCGGGCCCACCTTGCACCTAGGTGCTAGTACCGGACGTTGCTGTTCCACGTCACGGCTGGCAGGAGGCGCTGGCTGCTGTAGCGCCACCTTACGGCTGGCAGGGGGCGCCGTCGGTGGCTACACCGCTGGACTGGGCGGCTGCCGGGACCTGCGTGTGCGACACTTCCTCCGCGTCTGTCGTGCACGGGGCGGCGACGCACAGACGCAAAGTGTTAAACCCCAAGCTTTGGGTGGCTGCCCGAGACACTTGGCGCTGTGCCGACTTCCGCGTGTACAGTGCGCCGGTCGGGAGTGCCACTCGTCCCGCAGCTGAGGTCCCCCTCGCTGCCGTCGGGGAAGTCCTCCGTTGGCCCTGGTGTTGTTGCGGAATCCGGCTCTAACAGCAATCCCGGTCCTACACTCAGAGACCCCCCCCCCTCGTAGC
>JAODOY010022834.1:7363-24322 GCA_025399855.1 Forbesichthys papilliferus
TCTCTGGGTTTGACTGCTTATGTCTTCCTGTCTCACCTTCACTCTCTCTGTTTGACTCCTTCTGTCCTCCAGGCTCGCCCACCCTGCCTCTCTGGGTTTGACTGCTTATGTCTTCCTGTCTCACCTTCACTCTCTCTGTTTGACTCCTTCTGTCCTCCAGGCTCGGCCACCCTGCCGGGGAACCAGGGCCTGTCGGACCAGGCCCTGGCCATGCTCTGGGTGCACCAGCACATCTCCCTGGTGGGCGGGGACAACCGCAGAGTGACAGTTGGAGCGGAACGACGCGGGGCAGACATCGCCAGCCTCCACCTCCTCTCTCCCTCCCTCTCCTCCCCCCCTCTCCCCTCCAACCCTCCTCTGTTCCAGCGCATGATTCTGATGGTGAGCTTCTCAGAAGGTCCTTATGAGCGGGTCTGGCCTCTCGGCAGCCATCTTGGTTCCGACATACAAATACAAAACTCCCTTATCTCAGAATCTTGGGCAAAGTTCAGACTTTACGTCATAGCAACATGGCTGCCCACACGTCAAAGGAATGACGTGTTTTAATATTTTTTATTTGTAAAACAAAATGTGTTTCCCACCTCCCACTAATGTCGAACACAGCCAAGTCCTACTAGACAAGTCTATCTCTCGGCAGCCATCTTGGTGAGGTCAAAGTCCAAGGCTTTGTCTTCTCCCCTGCGTCGCTACAGTGTGTGTGTGTGTCCCTACAGGGGGGCTCCGTATTCTCCCCTGCCACGCTGCAGTCACCCTCAACCTCCAGGCGGCAGGCAGACGCTCTCTCCCAGGAGCTAAGCTGCCTGCCCTCAGAGCAGGATGACGCCAAGATGGCCGCCTGCCTCAGGGCCAAGACAGCGCAGTCGATCAATGCAGCCCAGACCAAGGTAGGAGTGATGGCATCCCACAGAGGTGACTTACGTTGTACTGTGTCATAGGCCTACACCTATGGGGTGGGGGAAGGGGGGAGATAACCATAGGGCAGGCCTACAATGTGGGGGAGGGGGAGGTAACAATAGGGCAGGCCTACAATGTGGGGGAGGGGGAGGTAACAATAGGGCAGGCCTACAATGTGGGGGAGGGGTTGAGGGGGAGATGCCCCAAACACAGACACTTAAGGGGTCTATGCACAAATTAAGCTTGACTCACAGTCCAATAGACAGCAGGTGTGTGTTGCTCAGCGGGCTGCTATGATGACGTGTGTGTGTGTGTGTGTGGTTGTGTGTGTGTGTGCGCGCGCTACAGCTGCTGGCGGTCAGCGGACCCCTCCAGGCCTGGTCCCCCGTGTCCGGGGGCCCCGCTGGCAAACGCTCCTTCCACAGGACCTCCCTGCTGTTGGGCACGTCCGCCCACGACGGCCTGATTAGCCGCGCCCACAGGATCAAGGTACGGTAATGTCACTACCTCACGTTGTGATGTCACTACCTCACGTTGTGATGTCACTACCTCACGTTGTGATGTCACTACCTCACGTTGTGATGTCATTACCTCACGTTGTGATGTCACTACCTCACTATGTGATGTCACTACCTTACGTTGTGATGTCACTACATCATGTTGTGATGTCATTATCTCACATTGTGTGTGTGTGTGGCACAGGAACCATTTGTTTATCTCTGAGATGCTGGTGCTCTGGTGCTATCTAGTGGCAGACATAGAGCCACTGTCACATGAGGTGTATTTGCTCCTCCCAGGACTTTGAGGCTCTGCGGGGCAGGGCCGACTCTAAAAAGGCCTTCTACCAGGCCCTGAGCAGCTCCCTGGGGGGCCCGGGGGGCAGCGGCCTGGTGAAAGAGGCCGCCTCCTGGCTCTACTCCCTGCAGCACGACCCATCCCCCACCGGCTACAGCCTGCTCTCCCGTGCCCTGGACAACGCCACCAGGTAATGCAGGGGTCAGGGGGTGCAGGGGGCATTGGACTCCCAGCCGGAAGGACGTGGGTTTGAGCCAAGCAGGAAACTCCGGTGCTGACAAATGACAACTGTATGGGGGTGAATGTTTTAATAACTCAGTTATCATCAGTTAAACATATATTAGCCGTACATGTATCCCATTATAATAGATAGGGTTAAAGGCAGAGTGAGATACTGAGAAAATGGCCACAGCTAGCACAGCGCAGTGTTCAAATCTGTTCTTGAGAAAAGCTATGGTGACATCACAGAGGGTCTGTCCATTTATATAAACAGTCTATGGTGACGTCAACGAGGGTTTGTCCATTTATTTACTATGGTCTATGGTTCGAGCCCCAGGGGTGGCATGACCCTTGCCTCTCCTTGGAACACCATATGGTCCGGACCACAGTTTTGCACCAGCAGAATAATGAGCTCATTGGCTGTGTATCTTTAGCCTTGTATATGAGTCTAAATCCTCCATACAGCTCAGGTAACTCTCCGGTCTCTCCTTCCAGGGATCTGTTCATAGTCTGTCCCAGTCTGCAGATGGCTAGCCACTGGGCTAACAACAAGGCTAACGTTTTCCTTTACCACCTGCCAGAGACCATGGCACAGCACCGGTAAACAACTAACTACTTAATAATAATAATAATATTAATAATTGTGAGTCACCCACTGTTTCATTTTATGCTATATTCTTCTCATAGTGTTTCTCTGCTTATAGTGAGTGTCTGTTGAAGTTGAGCCATGTTTTCATTTGAACCTTTAACCTTTATTTAAGCAGGGAAAATGGTTAAGATGGTACGGAATAATCTATGTGTGCTTCCTTGTTTACACAAATAAAGCATCTTTCCTCTGTTCATGGTCTCCAGTGCAGATTTGTCAGTTCCGCTGGATGTCCAGTTTGTGTTCGGAACCCCTCATCATCCAATCAGCTCTCAGCGTTTTACACCAGCAGATCGACACCTCTCCTTGGCCATGATGACCTATGTGTCCAACTTCATCAAAACAGGGTAGCGTACAGCCAAGATAGACAAGAGCCGTGCATACATCAAGCATCTTTTAAACTGCTGAAGGATGAAAACCACCACACCACCGAGATTGTCTCAGTTGGAGCAAATAGAAAAATTATGTCCAGGTCCAAAAATGGCTAGAATTTTCCTTAACAGCTGGTATACTGCAAAAAACTAACATCTAATTTAGTGTGAAATTCTTGTTTTTAGATTTAAAATATAGTTGGACTTGTTTCTAATATAAATGGCTTATCTAGTGACTTATATTAAGTAAATCTGCAATTAATTTAAGAAATCTTATCAAGTGAATTTCACTTACTGCACTGGCAGCCATTGTTTGTTTTAAGAACCTAATAACTGGCATTTTTGCAGTGTATGACTGATATGATTTTAACTATGGTGATTTATGAGCGGGTGTAATTTAAGATATAGATATAAGATAAACACATAACACAAGAGAACACCTAGAAATTAAATAAACAGGGGGAACAGGAGCAGGCCAGGCAGGATTCCTCCAGCTGTTAAGTTGTGGCTTCTGTCTGCTTGCCTTAGGGACGCTAACCGGGCCCTGGCGTCGTCCGGCGCGGTGCCCAGAGCGGGCCTGCCTCTCTGGGAGCAGGTGCTGCCCTCCCCTGGCCCACCGGCCTACAAGGAGCTGGAGGCCAGGCTCCAGCAGCGCCAAGGCCTGCGCCAGGCAGAGTGCTCCTTCTGGAGGGACCTTGCACCTGTTCTCTCACACACAGGTGATGCTAACACATGCTAACATATGCTAACATATAGCCTGGTGCCTGCTCACACACACACACACACACACACAGGTGATGCTAACATATGCTAACATATAGCCTGGTGTCTGCTCACATACACACACAGGTGATTCTAACATATGCTAACATATAGCCTGGTGTCTGCTCTCACACACACAGGTGATGCTAACATATAGCCTGGTGCCTGCTCTCACACACACACAGGTGATTCTAACATATGCTAACATATAGCCTGGTGTCTGCTCTCACACACACACAGGTGATGCTAACATATAGCCTGGTGCCTGCTCTCACACACACACAGGTGATGCTAACATATAGCCTGGTGTCTGCTCACACACACACGGGTGATGCTAACATATAGCCTGGTGTCTGCTCACACACACACACACCGGTGATCCTAACATATGCTAACATATAGCCTGGTGCTTAGAGTAACACTCTTGCTCATGGGTAGTGGGGCTTGTTGGGGATCAACAAATTATAAAACCTGTGTGCAGTGTTTGCGTTGCCATGACTCCAGATGCTCCACAGCACTCCCGTTGTTGATGTGTACAATGTGTTTGCGTTACCATGACTCCAGACGCCGCAGCTCCCATTGAGCCAGCGTTAACCTCTGACCTCCCAGTGGTCCAGCCCGAGAATGAGCAGGACGCCTACAGCTGAACTTCTCATCTCCGTGATGACATCTCCATGACGACGTCTCTGTGACATCTCTAGCGATTCTTCATCTTAGATTAGCTTCCATACTGACAAAACGACAGTGATTTAATGAATAGTGATTGATCACGATAATCTCTGCAATAATGTTTTCCCTTTGTCAGTGAAATTACAATAAGAATAAAAACGTATTTTTAATGCACATGTATCAATATTCTATTGTGTAGCTTATTGTCTGGGCATTATTTCAGTATATTAGTATATTAGGGTTTCAATGATTGACCAAACAGCAACAATTAAAAAATGTTGAGAATAAACAAACTATTTAGCACTTATAAAGATGTATGCATCGTGTAGATCTTGCTTGTGGCATTACTTGTAAGATGATTAGCATTATATTTGTTGTTGCTCAGACCATTTTAATGCTTTATGAAGTGAACAGCTATGCATTGATTTATCTTGACCGATCCATACCATTAGAGCCATCTAACCCAAGATACTGGAATAATAAAATGGAGAATTGTAATGCATTTTAAAGGAAGCAACCATGTAATGCTTCTGGTCTCTTAAGTGGGCGTGTCACCATCGTCATTTTGCTGTGGAGGCTGACGTGAGCAGCCCCCGAGCCCCAGAGAGGATACATTCCAAGTACCAAGGGCCAGTCTCTGCCACTGCACATCAACTTATGTATTTACTTCGGCATGAACAACACGCCCAAGCTGATCCAAAATGTCAAATGGCATTACTTTTTGTATTTACACTAGTTTATATTGTGAGGACTGCAGTACTGCAAATATACTTATTATGCAAAGCTATAAAGGAGTACATACAATATCACTATAAATAATAGTTGTGTTATCCTGTAAAGCACCAGCCCTATTTCCGGGAGAAAAAAAAACTAAAATGAAATACCACAAATAAAATAAATCAAGTGTAGCTCCTCAACCAGGAGGCCTATATGCACAGTTCTGGTCTCATTTGATAGGGCAGAAGCTATTGAATGTGAATACATTGGAGCTAAACATATTTATATAACCATTGCAAAGTATATATGGAATTTAGAGATGGAAAACAGCAAAAATGTAATTAATGTTAACAAGACAAGAAAAAAAACATGATGTTGCTAGCAAACAATTTATTGTCTTAAATTTAAACATGCCTAGACACCATCCATACTATCTGTAGTACCTACTACACACACCAACTATAGAGGGCTGCATTGTAATGATCATTTAAAATAGGGGTGGGTTATTTATACTTGGTTTATATTTTACACACTTCAAAGTAAATATAAGAAACAGACATTCTCTGATTACAGCAGGTAACGCTAAACCATGAACTAACACATCACATAAGCAAAAGCCCCCCCTCCCCCCAACTGTTTTAGCTTGTTTCACGATAAGAAGAAACAACCAATCGTGATTTAAATGTAGAATAGCACCCTCTGTGGTCAGATTACGGTGTAAAACCAGTAATGACACACACACTCCTTAAGCCTTGTTCTGCCGTCGTAGGACAGCGTTGTGGATCTCCCTCAGTATGGTGTCCTTGCTGTTCTTCATGTTGTCCTTGGCAACCGTAAACAAAGTTTTAATCATCTCCTCGCTGTACGGACGCTGAAACGTGTCGAATTCCTTCCTTCTGGCCTTGATCTCACCTGCATCTAAACCCACAAGTGGCAGCATGTTTTAATATAAGGTAAACTCACTTTGTCAACTTTAAGGTTAAGGTAAATTCAATATTAGGTCATTCAAAATTCCTCCTCTGCATTTAACCCATTCCTCCAAGGAGCAGTGGGTTGTGCAGCACCCAGGATTAACTACAGATAAAGACCAGTGTCACTAGTCTTTATCTGTGTTTATCTGACCTAACATGTTTTTGCCACCTTGTTACATTGCTTAACAGGTACCACAAAGCCGTGTTGTAGTCGAGAGCGCCTAATCTGAGACCAACTCTTCACAGAGACCAGAGTGCTCCGAGACCGAGACAAGACCAAGACTTTGAGGAGTCGAGACCGAGACCAGACCAGTTCAAGTCCTATTTGTACCTAACTTCACAGACATGAACTAAATTAGGTTGGTGAGTGGCAGGGTCGGACTGGGACTGAAAAACGGCCCTGGACTTTGAAGCCAACCGGCCGAGAACTGTCTAAAGAAGACCTTGTCAAATACAAATAGTCTACACACCATCCACTGTAATGAACTACTGATGCAGTAGTGTATTTAATTTTGTAGATAGCCTAACCCTTTCTTTTGGCCATTCATTGTTTTTAAATATAAATTGACATTTACATTAAAAAAACAGCTGGGGTGAATCTATCAGACCTTTAGGGGAATATGAAATACTGTACAAAGCCTATTAAATTACACATTTTACTGTATAACAGGTTAGATGAATGTTTCCATAAAACACTTAATTTCCTGCATTCTGGTGAATTTTTATGCAACAATGTGTGCCTTGTCTGTATACTTATGGCGTTAATGTCTTTATTTATGTAATTCAAAATATAATAGAATATAATGCAATAAGTGTCTCAGGCATTTTGTAATGCTTTCAAAAGAAATTCAGGAACCAGCAATGCAACATCTAACATTAGGGATAAAACTTAGGAAAGACAGAAAATAATCATAATTTCTTCTTGTTTTGAGTGCTTATTAAAAGCAATTTGGGTGTGCTTCAGCACCAATAAAAAGTGTTTACCGCCAACCTACTCCTACGCCTACTCCTATTAGCTAGGCAACAGAGTAAACTAAAAAAAAATGAAAACAATACCTATCGTTTGGATGTTTGAATTATGCTAAACGTATAAAATGTTGCTGCTGGTACCTGACATCTCTTGTAGTTTATAGCCCGTACTGCGTCTCCAGGCTGCTGACTGTCACTTTGCTTGGGATGCACCAAATATGTGTTCTGTCTTTTACAGTTTACCCCAAAGCTTGGAGTGCTCATCTTTCAATTTTTTCCACACAAATCTATTTGTCTGCCCAGCGCTCAATGTATTTGAATAAGAAATTAAAAAGAAATAAATATATTGTACACCACCTTGCATTCTATTCGATATTGTGAAAATGCTCTTGAGCCAATCAGATCTCAGAATTTCAAGGATCAGTCCAAAATAAGTAATATGTGCTAAATGTGGGAATCATCAAAGTGGGGGTCGGAGCAAGAGGCTATTGGTTTATAATAATTTTTTAGAGTCTTTTCATTTTTAGGGGACATGATTGGTTTCCAGAATGAGACACAATTTAATGCACTTAACAACCATAAAGACAATTGCAGTTGAACTGTACCATAGTGTTGAAACATGGGGGTGTTAGAGATCTTTGCAGTTGAACTGTACCATAGTGTTGAAACATGGGGGTGTTAGAGATCTTTGCAGTTGGACTGTACCATAGTGTTGAGACATGGGGGTGTTAGAGACCTTAGCAGTTGGACTGTACCATAGTGTTGAGTTACAGGGGTGTAACAGACCTTTACAGTTGCGCCTGTTGAAGAGAGGCATGTAAACGATGGTGGGCTCTCTCCCCTCTCCCTGGAAGACATAACAGTCCCGGGGCCAGTCTTTCTCCAGCAGGACCTTGTCGTCTATCTTTGGGAAAGGTTTCCCCACCTTGGCTGCATAATCTCTGCCGAGAGTCAGCGTCTGGAGGGCAGGGAGGCAAAGCTGCTAGCGGGCCACGGGTATCTGAACCCCTCAATTAAAAGCGCTTATAGACCAGGTAGAAAACAGTCGGCTAATCAGCGGTCAGCTGAAGGCTTTCCTAAGATTGACACATACGTCACAGCGTACGTCTGATTGATTCCGTTTCCACCAGCATTTTTGGATTGGCTGAGATGGTAGGTAGTTTAATCATGTGTAAGGGGATGTTTGACTGACATTTAGCGCCAGATATTACGACAAACCTTTTCGTATTGAGCGGTTCAAGACGCAGATGCAGACGTCAAACAGGAGCTCGTGATATCAAGATGGTCTGATGAGGTTGAGTTACCTCAAATATTTCCCCAGCGCTGTACTCGAGTACGAGCATGAGGTCCACGTCTCTCCTTTTTCCCAGGAACGGAGGGTAGGGCATGTTGATGCGCAGGCCAGCATCTATCAGTGAGATCGTCTCTTCAGACCGGAGACTAGCGGGCACCACAGGATCTGTTAGTACAAGAGCTTTTATTGATGGTGAAGAGCAAAATTCAACCCATAGAGGGCAGTGCACCATCACTTTTCTGCCCTCAAAGATGTATTTCTTTACACATTAGAACATATATTGCATGGTGTAACCAGACCATTACATATGGTCTGGCCACACTCCATTGGGAAGTGTTGTTTCCTCCTACTTGGTGTAGACTTCTGGTTAATATTGAAATAATCGGACAGCATGGAACCAATCAATGTTGCTATAATAGTTTTGATCGCCTCATCTAGCTCTGCCACCATTTCCAAACACGCTTGACTTCAACATCATCTCACTAACTCTGACGCCTTGATTGGGCTATGTGAATCCTAATGTGAACATGGGTTCACATTTAGGATGGAGAATTAATCTCAGTGAAATATTAAGCAGCGAACAATAGCTGGGCAGAGCCAGGCTAAAACATATACAGAATTGCGTGAAAATAATCATTAATTAATCCCTATCACAATTTCCAGGAAAAATGCCTAAAATAAATACACAAGTAAATCAAGTGCAGTTCCTCAACCATGAGGCCTATATACACACTTCTGGTCTCATTTGATAGGGCAGAAGCTATTGAATGTGAATACATTATAAGTTAAACCGATTTATATTACCATTGCAAAGTATATAGAAATAGAAAATAGTAAACATTTTATATTTCATTTCAGCCTAAAAATCTAGTTACTTTTAGAGTAAAAAAAATCCCTTTTAATGATGCAGTTGCAGCCATAAACCTTTAGAAAACAAAAACCCAACATCTGAATATTACCGGTGCAAAGGTTGATTCTAATAGAGTGAAACAGAGCAGATAGAGAGAGTTTTTTTAGAGGAATGTGAGGCAGAATCTCTATTTTAGCCATTTTGGCCCATTTGAAATATCTCACGTACCAAACTGTACAACTGATTATGATTATTATTATTATTATATTATATTATTATTATGTTATACCGTTGTAATTCGTAGATCCTTTTTCATATGATATGGGGCATGTGCGGGTAGCATGAAGTAGCAGATAACGTGCACTATATGTGCACATTATTGTTCATTTATAACCATATGCACATTTAGATGCTTGGTGTTGGAATTACGTTTAGGTAAAAATAGAAATGATTCGTTTTTAGTGGAGCTTCTTCTCTTGAAGTCGATGTGCAGAATACCTTTGTAGCTTTATTTGTAGCATGATCTTGTATCGTGTGTGTATTGACATGTGCCACTGCGGGCGTCATTCCCAAAAGGTTAAAACAACAACAAACATTTGAAAGTAACTTCAGTGGGATCTTCTCACCTGGGTACTTGTAGAGGAAGTTGCGAGTTGTGCCCCATTCCCATTTAACAATCAGAGGAAAGAGCCGATTAGACAACCACAACGCTGGAATAGCAGGCGTCACAAACAAGATATACAACAGATTAACGCCTTCAGTGTATAATCCTACTGTATATGCTGCTGCAAATTACAACATGTTGTCTCATGTAATAATACAATGTCTGACCTACTGACCATGTTTTTTAATGGTTCCTTCCTCTAAGGTGTGACACCATGCTTCAAAAGCTCCCAGCATCCGCAGGCTATGATACTTAATCATTTGTTTACTCTCCTCTGGGCTCATTGGCTTAGCAGATTCATTCAGACTCATATTTTTTAGAAGCTGAAACATGTCTGTAGGAACCATAAAACACATTATTTATGGCTATGTATTATATTTTAATTGATTTGCTAGTCAAGCCATGCACTCTACAGGTAAGTCTGCAGATCTCGGGTTAAGAGGAAAAGACAATCCATCTCAATGGGAGTGCCATCTTGTCCAGGAGGAGTAGAAACTCCTGGACTCCTGATAAAAATGACAATTCAAATAGCCTATAGAGACCTTTACAGTATGTGGGAAAATAGCGTGCCTTGTAATGCGAACGCAATCATATCCAAGGTTTGCAGAGATATCTCACAATGTCTTACATAGACCAGTAGAAATCTTTACATCCTGCAGCTTGCAGCAGGATGTGAAGATTGACCATAGCCTTCCAAAACTGACCATAGCCTTCATTAGGCATTGAACACTGCAGTCAGGAGAGTCTGAATATTCAACCATTAAAATGGGTGTGCATGCACTATTATGCTATTATATTATGATTAAATCAGTCACATGGTCAATTATATCAGACAATGGCCTGAATATGTTGATATAATAATTCACAAATGTTTGGGGGACAATATGTCATCCAACAAAACATTATTGTTACATCTACTGTGTGTTCAAAGTCTTCACACTCCACAACCTTCCTCCTTCTCCTCCTGCTCCCCTTTTCATGTGTATGGTACCTTTCAGTGTATCATGCAAGATTATCAGGCATGACTGATTGCTTGTGTTATTTTGGAACATCTCTGTCACCATGTTAAGGGTCTCGTAAAGGTTGATGTACTGATCCATGAGTGTAGGCACTGAAACACACACACACACACACAAACACACATATCATTTCCCATCTACAGCAGGAGTTATAGGTGGGAAACAAAAGCCGAGCACTCATCTATACTAGTACTGTACTATCACTAGTACAATGAGCACCTCAGTATGAACCCTCTGTCCTTTTATACATTATGTGTTCAACTGTCATTTGTATGTCATGAAATAAGAGAAGTTTAAGTTTTTCCGTTCATAAAGGCCTATATTATTTTGTTAGGCTAAATAAAATGTAGCTGTTAATATTTAAATAATAGGCCATATCATATAGAAAAAGTTTATTTGCATTCCTTGTCCACCATTCCTGCGATAATGAAGAATGGGGATATTTGTGAAATCATATTTTTATAGTGAATCTCAGGGTAATGTACTTTAGCATGCACACAAGAAAGGCCACTGTAAGCATTGGTTGTGTTCCCCGGACAATACGTGTCTAAAGATCAAACAGGCTTTTTGTGCGTTCTCATGTAACTGGCAAAAGATTATAAGAATAAAAATGCATGAGCCTATTTTCAATATGCAAACACAGAGAGGACAGGCAGAGCATTCACAAAAATAGCCTGGGTTACGCATGCGTTTTCCTGCATGCATTGGATTTTCACCTGACGCTGCTGCATACGCAATGCTGCAAGCTCTTCTTCTGTAATTCCTGTAGAAGGTTAACTACATATCCAGGATGTAAGGGGCGTAACACTGCTGTGCGTTCTGTGCATAATTGCTGCCAGGCTGCAAGTGAGACAATATACTACATGCAGGCAGTGTTGGGCAAGTTACCCAGGAATTGTAATAGGTTACTATTTACTTTTTACTCCTTCAAAAAATAATACTATAGCTTTACTTATTACTGGGTATTAAAAGTAATTAGTGACGTTACTACTTACATTACTATATTACTTTCACAATAACTACCTTGCCTCGCCCCTTGATGATAACGTGTAGCCAGCTCATTGGAAAATTGAATCCTCTTTTTTGGAACAATAATGAACCTTAGGAGTCAACAATCAGCCAAAGTGCAACCATTGCAGCCTTTCAAACCAGATGATTGACAGGTTGGTTCAATTAGTCTACCCTAAGTTAGTTTGGATCAGAAATCTCGTTCTTGTAAAACGGTAAATTCAGCATTACTTGGATTAGTAATAGTAATATTATTGCTATTAATGGAAATAGTAATTATCTCTGCAACCCAACCAATTGGTCATTTTGAATAATTGACCACTATTTTTTAAATCATCACAGTCAATATAATCAAGGGACAGGCGCCAAATCTATGGCAACACCAACACTACCTAGTCACGTTGATAGTGGTCCCCTAGAAATAGAAAAACATAAAAACACATTCAGGAATCATTTGAAAGTGACACCGAGACCAGTAAGGGGTGTAAGCATTCTTCTTGTAATTGTACTCACTGTTAAGTAATATTGAATAAAAGCATCCAGTAAACAACCTGATTTCGAGGGATTTGTATGCATTATCAGGATGTGAAGCAATAGTTTGGTATTAGATATTGTACCTTTTCTGTTCAAAATGTCCATTGTCCAGTTGATCATCTTGTCCTTATTAGCCATAACACTTCCCATAATACCTGTGCATGCACGCACACACACACACACACACACACACACACACACACACACAGAAACACAAAATAAAGAAAAAATCTTTGATGTGTTACGTTTGTCAGCATTATTCATTGTATTTTCAAAATTTGTATTATTATTATTATTATTATTAACTATTTCTAAACAGACTTTTCGCTCTTCCAGCTGAACATTCTGTGTCAATTGGTGTTTACACTTTTTAATCATGCCCTAAACTGATGGAACTACTGGGTATGCGTGGCATTGACAATTGTTTGTAATCCAGAAATAATGTCAAATCAGATGGTTTTTACTGTTTTATGTTTAGCTTTCTGGATCTTCCCTGTCTGGATCTGTGGCCAACACACTCTCATTCCCAACTCTTCACATATTGCAGCTTGGTCAATAGCCTTTCTCGTCAATTTTCAAAGCGTTAGAAAGCCTTTGGCGTTGTAGGATGAACGCTTCTAGGGTCTCAGCACAAGTATTAGCTCCTGGCTGTAGATAAATAATCATTTTACAATCAAGACGTAAAATGTAATTACCTGAAATCATAAAATTAAATAGTTTCAGTTATATTTCGGTATAAGCTATGTGTAGCCTATGATTTCAAGTAATTACATTTAAACATTTTAACATAGGTATATATATAACCAGATAAAAAACACATATGCTAATTCATTAATTTGACTCACACATGTGTTACGACCTGGCTCAAGGGCCGTAAACTAAAGCAAAACAAACACTAAACAAACTAACTAACAGAATAACATAATGAAGTGTGAATGTCTGTAGGTGTATGTACTGAATATATGTGGTGTGTGTTGCATGCTGACCAAACAACAACAGCATGTGTGGTGTCAGGAGGGTCACTCCACAGTGTGCTGTCAGATAAGTGATCTGCCCAGGTTCCCTTAATTAGCCTAATTATGGCCTACCCAGCCAATCAGGACCACAGGCCTGCTGAAACAAGGCAGGGCCGTCACACCTCCCCCCATAAAAACAAGGTTATACCTTGTAACTTAAAAACCAAGGTCACAAACACGACAAACACAATAAACCCATACCCTAGCCCTTAACCAACCAGAAAACCCACCCCTTCTACAGCAGCCTTGCACTGTATGAACAAGGAGCACTTTAAGAAGAAGGGATGAGAACTTGAGCACAAAGGAAAAGAGAGAATACCTTAAAAACTACAAATTATTATTTTAACAGCCAGACAGACAGACGAGACACAAGATGACCAACAACAAGAAGCACAATCACAATGCACCACCCAGGTGCTAAACCTACCAAACAACCAACCATCCAATAATTAGCTGGAACCAGAAGTGGCCAACCAACCCAAACGTCAGCCGACCAATTAACCAGATAAAAGGCCGACTAACAAACCATTCCAGCCAACAAAACCAACAACCACCTAACCAGTAAATCAACAATCTAACCAAGTAATCAATCTCTGTGTTTCACTATGGGAGATTAAAGATCGCCCACCTCAGTCTCCCGAAGCCAATCACTCGACCGGGTCTGAGACAAAAACCAACAGGTTACAAAGTCGCCTTTCATGAAGCGATACACCAAAGGGTGTTGACCTGCAGGCTTCTCACCAAAGCCTAAATGACTGCTGAGACAGCCGCTAGATACACCTTCATTGTGAAAATATCTTTCCCCCTATCCACCAACTCTTGCAGAAAACACAGTAACTCTGCCACCGAACATTGAAGAGCAATGATGCCCTTCATACAACACCCCTCCTCGAAAATACGCCATTTAAGCGGGTAGATGGGGCAGGTGCACCCTGTCTCAATCACCTGTGGAAGCAGACCCACAGCGTTGAGATTAATCCTCTCACGGGCCAGGCACAGGGAGCAACCAGGTCGGGATGAGGGTGGTACATTTCTCCCCTGGCTTTGGATAGGAGCTCTCTGCATGATGAGCTGGACAATCTCTGCCAACAAAGGTTTCGCTGGCCACTGCGGAGCGATCATAATCAGCGACCGGCCCTGTTCCCTCACTCTGGTTAGAGTGGGGTTGATCAAGCAAGCATGCACAACCAGTGGTGCATTTTCATCCACCAGAGAAAAACAGTGGGCAGTGGGTGTTTTCCTGCGATGCGAAGTGATCTACAGACCTTCAACAGAATCTCTGCCAAATCTGCTCAATCACCTGGGGATGGAGTCTCCATTCCCTGTACAAGGGGTTTCCCCTTGACAGGAGGTCCGCATCTCTGTTCTGTTCTGCCGTGGCAGCATAAGACTGTCTGCCCCAAGGCTTTTGGTTCTCGACCTTCAGCTGCAGGTTGGTGCATTGACCACCAGCTGCTTTGCCCACTCCTAGATCCAGACGGCCTACCCATTTCAGCTGCTGCGGCAGCCATGAAGCCTGCTGGGGACGAGGCATCTGCTTATGAGGCAAGCAGAGGTCGAAAGCCTCCCCTTCCTGTTTGTGCAGGTCTGCCGCATCTTCTCTAGGGCTGGGCAAAAGAGACCCTTGGTAAGGTCATATGTGGCATCCATGACCTCCACTTTCTGAGCTCAGGCCAAAGAGGTTTAGCCACAAATCCCTCTCCTCTGCTACAGCCACCACAGCCTCCACGGCCACAGCCCTGTACAGCTCCTCGTGAGGATGAGGTGGTTTACAATACATATCTCGTCCCAGAGGGTTTGGTGACCCATATTCCGCTGGCGGCCCATCTCCTCAAGGATCTCCTGGTACGCTGACAGGAGTGTGACCGCATTGAGGGGACACACAGACTGTGCAGCATATTTGCTTTATCAGGCAAAGAGATCTGAGAGGAAGCTGGGATGGAGCGGCGGTTTGGGTGGAGGTGGGATGCCACTGATTGTTCCACCGCTGGGGGTTCGGACAGCCCCAGTTCACTCATTCCGCAGATATCCAGCTTAGAGTAGCCCTTTGGAGAGCTTACTAATAAAAGGGCTCAACCAAAAACGACTCACCTCCTTCATGCAGGCGGGGACTGCTGGCAGGAGTTGTTTAGCTGGCTGTTGGGCAGGGGGAAGCCGTTTACCATCATACAGGTCCCTCACTGCACCTTCAGCGTCCTGTGCTGACGGCCATGGAATGGCCAGTTTAGCTGCGGCTTGCTTGCACAGCTCATACAAGTTGTTGTCAACCGGAGCTAGTGGTTCAGTGGCACTGGCAGGTCTAGACGTTTTGGGCAGGGAAGGTGGAGTTATCCTCACATTCCTCCTCTTCCATGTCGTCTACCTCAAGGAGGTCAGAAATGGCGTCGCCCTCTGTATCCACACAGTAAGGCTCGCCACCCTCCTCCAGGTCAGTCCCTCGAATAGCGGGAAGATATCAGGGCACTCCATCATGTCTGCCCAGCTCGTAGCAGCTCGCGGAGGATGGATCTTGGCCGCTACCCAAAGCCTCCTTTAAAAACTTTCTCTGGCATCGACACACAGTGGGGGCATGCCTGGGGCTCGGCTAGTGAGGCCTGAGCATGCTTTGCCCCATGCATGTAATACACATGGGGTGAGGGTCCCTCCCCGAACTGGAGGCCCCGCATGACACGGGGCACGGGCAAGATGTAGCCCCATTGGCCTTTGGCTCAGTCCCTTTGGCGAGGGTCGGCGCCGTAGCCATGGAAGAGAAAAGGAAAAGGTAGACTAAATAGCCTGCAGGTAAATAAAGATGTTTCCGGAACTAGCTCGCCTCAACGCGTTAGCTATGGTCCGCTAAATTGGGACGCTAACCAGTGGGACATTAGACCCACAGTGAGCGCCAGGAGAGATAGCTAGCCGTGATGTATTAGCTATACTCAAATGTGGTAGGTTATGTAACAAATTCATGTTAGCTAGCCCCACGAGGCAGGCCTGTCACAACACGATAGCCTGTCTTATTCGAGCTACGCTGGTAAACTAATGCCAGGCAACCCGAGGGGATAGCTCGCCCTGACGCGGTATCTATTCCACGAATAAGATAAAGTGCTTCTTAATTAAGGGCTTACTCAGCGATAATCCAAGGCTAGAGCCGGTACCGCGCTCGGCGACCTACGACGGGTCGTCTGTGAACAGTTTAGCAGGATACAAGCCAACTAGCCAGACCGCGCTGAGGAAGCTTAAAGTTTCTCACTGGAAGAAAGTGAGAATGACCTGGTCAGGGCAGTCGCCGTGGTAATATGTAGGGGCGGTGCCCTCCCACGGTTCGACCTGTCTGTCTAAGGACAGACGTGGTGCCATTGAGCTTCCTAGTTGGTAACGCCCAAGGCGATTCCAATAGTTATGGTTATGTTTATACTTTTACAGTACGTTCAAATACAAATATGTTTAGTACATAATTCTAAGTAATGAATGCAATAAGTTCATCCACATTAATTATCTAACATAAAAATAACCAAGGTTAGCTGAGAATAAAAGGCTGTACAGAATATTTCTCTCTCACACGCAAACCCATCTGTTAAA
>JAODOY010022855.1:0-24316 GCA_025399855.1 Forbesichthys papilliferus
TCTTCATCAGCACTACGTCACATAAGAGACAGTCTCTAGTCTCAGCCTCTTCATCAGCACTACGTCACATAAGAGACTGTCTCTAGTCTCTCATTTCTCGTTCATCAGAAATACTTCACATAAGCATCTTGTGCTGAACGTCTGATACATAGATCCCTCTAAGAATGTCAGCACCATCAATAAGTGGAGTAGTATATTTTCATATTTATTAACCATAGCCTTATTATATAGCATTTAACAGATTTACAAGACCTGCAAACAGACAGACCCATGTTGTTCAGTTTCCCAACAAATTCCTCAGTATAAATTTGATGTCCGATTTGGTCATTGATTTATGTAGTTACTCATCATGCACATCAATCAGAATACTTCTCCTGTCAGCTAGGCGTGTCTTGACGCAGTTAGCCAGATGTGTCCCAGACTTTACACAAGTAAAGGCTGGTTCTGCAAGATTACAGCCGAGTTGACCTGGGTGAACGCTCCCATGAAACATTGTGAATAGAATATACTCTGCCTGTTTGGCTGACATGCTGAGTTGGTAAATATATAAAAGTAGAAAAAAAAATAAGGAAAAGTATAAATAATTAAATAAAAATAATTTTAAAAATAATTACATTTTTGTATTAAAAAAGGCTATTTCTGTATTTTTACATGTGTTTATGTATTTGTGCATTTCTACATTTATTTATTTAATTATTTTTACATACATTTATTTATTCTTAAATGTATTTATACATTATTTTATTTATTTATTTCCAAACACACTCCTATAACCAATCCGGCTCTGGCCTGAGGTAGGACCGCCTACCTTCTTTACATTTACGGCCATGGAAATACAGAAATAAATAAAACAAGGAAATGTGGAAATACAGAAATAAATAAATAAATGTTGAAATACAGAAATAAATAAATACATACAATAATGTATAAATAAATACATTTAAGAATTAATAAATGTATGTAAAAATATCTAAATAAATAAATGTAGAAATGCACAAATAAAAAAATACATGTAAAAAGACAGAAATAGCCTTTTTTAATACAAAAATGTAATTATTTTTTCAATTTTTATATTTATTCAATTATTTATACTTTTTTTTATTTATACTTATATATTTATTTATTTTTCATTATGGCAGTCCTGGTCCTCCATAGAAACATGGACACTTAATTGATAAATAATGGTTAGCGTTACCACTGGTAATGATTAGGTGAGGTTTGGAGGACTTAGTTTGAGAGAAAAACTTTTTGAAAGATGCCACTGGCAATATGTATTTTCATATAATGCCAGCTCAGCAAAGGAAGTCAGCTTGTGTTCATCAATGGATGGGGTCCAGAAAGTATGCAGTATCTGTAGGACTTTTGAAGGACATCTAATTAGCAAAGCCTTTATTACTCAGCACTATCTATCTATCTATCTATCTATCTATCTATCTATCTATCTATCTATCTATCTATCCGTGTGTCTACCATTTATAATCTCAACTTCAATAGCTGTGCCATGCCACTGTTAGAGAAAACGCCCACTGGCGGCATCTGAAATGTTTCCATGCCAAGCTTTAGAACACTTTTCTGATTCAATGCATAAAAATGCGTTGAATCTCTGGATTTTTGAGACATGATTCTTTATCTTTACAATTCAGATGTCAATTAAAGTGGTTTTTATTGAGGCGCCACCAAACATCATCTCCAGGGGGCGCTGGCTTTCATCTTGCCCTTTGTTGTTTGTGATTGGTGTCAATCAAAGTCATTAACAGAGTTCCACACAATATGCAGAGGGAAGCACATTCTGCAGGCAGAGCTTGGTTAACTTTGTCCTTTCACGCATCTATGACTCTTGCAGTGAAGTGTGCATTTGTGGTCGAAGGTTCATTTTATACCTAACACTTATGGTACACATTTTGGCTGTTTGGCAGACTGATTTACACGAGCAAATGAAGCCAGGATGTTTTGCCATTATTGTTGGAGTAGCGTGACGCCTGCGTGTTTTCATCATAGACTTATTACAGTAAAAGAGAGACACAGGAGACAAATTGGCTTGTACTTACAAAGTCTTTGCTCATTGTCGCAGTGAAGCACGAGATTTCATCTAAGAGTCGCACCATCGTTAAAGCGTCTCTTTTGCCACATGGGCAGCACAAACGTTATAACGTGCTATACTGAAGTTCCCGACCACCTTTTAGCGTAGCAGTAAAACTGCTAATGAATTTATGAATGGGGTGTGCATTGCCGCTGGTTCATCCGACTGCAGTCCCGCCGTCACCACAAGTCACAGTTGCTTCAAGCCTAGTCAGACCCTGCCCCCCTGCTATACATGTGTAATGATACAGTACAAAGCCAGCAAAGGTCACCTCAGTAGATCAGCGAATCACTGAAGCTCAAATATTCCAGTTCACTAGAAAGGTCAGTGATAGCTTTGACAAGCACAACATTCAGATTTTCCCTACTGGGGACGGTAGGATTATTGAGATTCATTTTTACATAAAGACATCATATTGTTAGAGTTACAATTTGGTCAAATAGGTCAATTAGAAAATGCTTTAAGACAATTTACAGTGAACGCAATTATTACGGAATTAGGATCAAGGAGGGGTTCAACTTGGTTTTAATGCTGTAAGACCTGAGAAAAATTTGTTGCCACTTAGCTCTCCAATATACACATTTACAAATGTTTTTTTTTTAAAAACACTACAATTACTATCAATGGCAAGACAATATAACATATTGGCTATGTAAATGTAGTCTTGAAAATAAAAATAAAAATTTGCAAATGTGTTTTTTGTTTTCTTTGGACTAAAATAGGTCTTCCAGGTTTAAACCATGTTGATATTGGAAGCGCTGCCTCAAAACATTGCTTCACTTTGCCAGTCAGGGAGCCTCCAACAGAAAAGTGCTTTTCATCCTTTGTGTTTTCAGGTGAAGGGGGGGTTGCTTAACCTAACCTGACATGCCAGAGGAATTGTTGTCACAAGTCCGTCTGAAGTACATTGAAACTGTTCGCGAATGGCTGTACTCAAAATAATACTTGGCAGTTGATTGGATGAACCATCTGGTCATTTTTTATGTCGGCACCATGGTCGGCACACCTAAACCACACCCGTATAGCTATAAGCACGATGCTGATTGGAAAACCGTGTCCGCATAGCTATAAACACAACGCTGCTTGGAAAGTTCAGTTGCTACTCGGACACATTCAAAATGATTGAGGCTTTCCAGACTGTTTCTCATGGCGAAATTAAAATGAAGCTCGTGAGATCAGGATGGTCTCACGAGGCTATGCTTAACCTGACATGCCAGATGGCTTGTTATTCACAAGTTAGGGGGAGGGGTGCATCAAAATGGTTTGTAAAGAGCAGGCACCTTCAGAAAATACTTGGCAGTTGATTGGATGAACCATTTGGTCATTTTCCTAACCACACTGCACACCTAAACCACACCCATATAGATATCATTTCGATTCTGATGGGGAAATCCTAGTAGCAACCGAAATTACCAATCTGATAATCGGGTGAAAATTAAACCGAAGCTTGCGAGATCAGGATGGTCTCGCAAGGCTAAGTGTTGCTCGCATCCTTGCTCAAAACTGATTTTTCAGTAAAACTGAAATAAATTAAAATGCTTGTACAAGTATAGAACCAAAATATGTAAATTCGGAACAAGGTCACTGGCTTGCCCTTTAAGTATAATAATAGGGGTTTCAACTGTAAGCTTATTTTGATGTAATGAAATGTATTTGTTCTCCATTTAGCCTAATAGGCAGTCAATCCACCTAACTCTTACACTGTACAACAACAGCACATACATACTATTTATGTAATATACCGTCTGTTTGATAGGTTACTGTGTTGTGTGTTGATCTACTCAGCATGTAGGGATTTAAAAGATTATTATGTATAATTGCCTATGAGAGCAGTATCAATTATTTAAAAAATAATGTAAATAATTTGCTTACTTACTGAACTTAAAAAAACTGACTGTGACAGTTTGCTAACCATTTGATGATTGACTAAGACAGAATAGTCTACTGAAACAATAGGTTGGTGTTTTGGCATCTAGCTACAGTATGTAAGATTATCACAAAGGCCAAAGAAAACATGTCCATAAAATATCACATTCATATGCCTCCATGCAAATGCCCAATATATTGGACTCTTTCTGTAGTGGTGTTGGCAGTGTCGTGTCATAAAAATACACATAATTGGATTCCCTGTAGAGTTACACGCCAGCAGGCTCGGTTCTTGGCAAATGGAAAAATAACTCAAGTAAAAAATAACAAATAAACAAGATGCAAAATATGTGCTTATCATATGTACTATTCACACTGTTGTTTGCATGGTGCCACGAACCCACCTTGGAACAACTGTGCCTCCAGAAGACACACAAACACTCCTTTAATAAATCATTTCATTCAATTCACCCCCTTCCAGTGTATTTTTCCCAGACATTCCCTGCTTCGCCATCTCGTCTCCCTTCATATCATCCCCATTTCACTTTCTTGCGGACCTCCCTCCCCTGTGTGTATTCAGCTGTGCCTCTTAACACTCAGTCAGGCAGCCAACCGGGCCCAGCGAATCAGAAACAAGCGTGCCGAGGTGACGGGAAGCCTGTCACTCATTAACTACACGTTGGGTTAATAAAGTCTGTTACTGTAATTGATGGGATAACTTTGTAGCAGAGTTCACTCCAATGGACCGTTTTTTCACAGCAAGTTAGTCTAAATACTAAAAGTACCCTATACATTCTATTTTAAATGTAAATCGGTGCATTTATTCATTACTAGTTACCAAAAAATGAAGTTATGTATCTGTATATGTATTCAAACTGCCCACCAAGCACTTCCTGGAACTATTTTGCCATAGGTTTATCCTCCATGAACCATGTGACTGTTGACAATTTTGAACTTTCGTTGGTGTAACTGTTTGTTCCATGGCTCTGGTTTGTAGTAATCGCTTATTTTAAAGCAGATTGTTGATTCGTTCCAGTTCTCAACAATATACTGGTTATGAGCTGCAGCCAGTTGCACCAGCAATGCATAAGTTAAAAGGTAGCCTAGTTTGAACGCAAGTTCTACCTCATGTCAGTTTACGCACTACTAATATTTTATAGGCTGCACCAGCTGAAATAGTTGTAATGTAAGCAGAAGTTACGACTTAAATATTCACCTCACCCATAGTAGTGGTAAAGTCCATCATAAAATAGCAGTTGGTATGGTGCATCATTTCACCTATTAATTATAGCTGTTGAAATTACTCCACATTGTTGCCAGCTGCAATCGTTGTTTAAGCTTTTTAACATTCTCTATCTTATTACGTAAATTCTGTTCAAATGTGTTTCTGGATAACCGTCGGCACCTCGAGAGAAAGCGCACTCCACAAACCAAATTCAAACCAAAACAAATTCACATTGACATTAGTAGCCTATAAAATAAACATTTATTGGGACAAAATAAATTGCCTACACATGAGAAAGTAATGTTACTTTGCTTTATTCATTGTAAAATATGCCCCACTGTCCTTGTAAGACACACACACACACACACACACACACACACGTTAATGTAGGTTACATTTACATCATTCATTTAGGACAGGCTTTTATGAAAGGCTAAACACTATCTTGTAGGCCTTTCCCCCTTTGACTCGGTTAATGATGCTTGCTACTGTGCACATTAATGTTGAAAATGCCTTCAAATCCTATTTACATTGGTGTCATTGACTGGTTTGAAATGATAGAAACGCCATTAAAAAGGGACAATATCTCTTGACCCTGTAAGACATGTAGTTGTAGAAGTACAATGTCACTTAGCTCTCCAAAAAAAACACATTTGCAAATGTTGTTTTTCACATTTACTATCAAATGGCACATGTAATATCCAGTGGCAAGACAATGAGACCCATTAGCTATGTAAATGTGCTCTTTCAAAAAAGAAATGTGTTTTTTGGAGAGCTAAGTAGTGTTTTAGTTAAATTGTGTCTTAAAGTGATGAGGGTGCCACAAATGTAAGTGGCACTAATTTGAATGTAAGATTACTGTAGAATGGACTACACCAAACCTTCGCCCTGCTGGTGCAACTGGCTGATTTATTTGAAGAGAACTGATATGTGTTCCAATAAGTCGTCTTTGCCAAACTACCAAACATAATCTCCCCAAAGCCTCCCTAAACCATCCAATTAACACACAAAGTTCCCGGTCAACAATTGAACATGAAGTACCCCCAAACAGATACACACTCAGAACCAATATCGCTAGCCTTTCAGTGACCCTGAAGGCAGTTGTGAGTCAGCTGTGGTTGACGCAGAGCAGCTGCCTCCGAGAGTAACGGGCGGCCAATGCAGCGTATCATGCCGTGTGTGGTGGTACATCATTCAGGAAAAAACGTAATTAACTCACCAAGAATGAATTAACTGCGTTCAAAATGTGTACGTGAATTATTAGTGTCCTTGGGATGCCTTTGTACACCACTGCCAGCTCTCTATAGGCTTTGTTGTCATTGGGGGGGCTGGGGGGTGTTTGGGTGTGGAATATTCACTGAACAGCACTTCTGCATCTCAGTCCCAAGCAGTCAAGGTTTAGAAAGCAGTTTGTAGTTTGTCAGAGAGAGTTACATCTACAGCTGAGTCTCCCTGACGGCTGCTGCTATTTAATATTAAATCCTGGGCTCATTGTCTTCCAGAATACCTGTTATTTAGACCTAAGAACTGAATTGTAGGGATGACATAGTGCACCTCTTTTTTAAAACCCTTTGTCAGCCAACACTGATGGTGGTGGCAAATGACTTTGGCGCTCGATCAAACTTAGCAGCATTTAGGTCACTGAGATGCTATTGGTATATATGTATGCTATTGGTATATATGTATGCTATTGCTTTTTTCAGGTGCAAAGCCTATTGTTAATGCCTCTTTATGGAAACGCCATTTGCAGTAGCACCATGGCAGCCGACTTTAGAAATCGGTTGTCTTTTGTCCATTTCCTCCTCAATGGGCCGCGCTGTCCCTTTAACCGTCCTCTCCCGCCCCCTGCAGGTCGAGAGGGAGCGGCAGTACGAGCTGCCCCCGGGCCACAGGCCCCCCAAGTCCCCAAAGGACGCCTACCTGATCGAGCAGGTGTTCGTCCCGCACCCTTTCCCGCCCTCCGTCAAGGCGCACGTGAAGGGCAGCCCGCTCTACACCGACCTGAGGCTCGCGGGCCCGCTGGACGGCAAGCGGGGCCAGCCGGCGTGGACGGTGGACGAGTACAACAAGCGCACCTCAGGGGAGAAGGGCAAGCCGCTCACTGCCCTGGACCTGCAGGTAAGGCTGTGCGATATGACGATAGAAAAACTATCTACCGTTTTATATTATGCTTTATCATTCATGTCGTTATAATAATCACTCGTTACCGCAATAATTTGTGTCATTTATTTTCTGTATTAGCGCAAATTAACTGACGAAGATTTTATCGCACTTCCAGTAACGTGTGTAGTTTTCATCATATCTCCAACACTGTCTGTCTGTCTGTCCCTCGCCGAGCTCCGTGCGTGTGTGTGTGTGGAGTGAGCTCTACCCACAGTGGAGCATCGAGCACAGAATAGCGAGCTCGTGATCAGAGAAACATTGGTGAGGCAGGTTTAAACTGACTCTTATGATTAGGTTTAACCTGCCAGCATGCGTGGTGCATCGGTACCACTGCTGCTAAGTAAACAAATTGTGCTAGCTGGAAAAACACCTGGACATAACCAGGACATAGCCAGGACATAACCAGGACATAACCAGGACATAGCCAGGACATAGCCAGGACATAGCCTACCAAGATTAGAACAATGTTCGATTAAAATAAATATAAATTAAACAGGGCAAGATATTGTCTAGTATGTGACGTCATATTGTGCACATGCACCTTTACATACAGTAAACTACGTAAATGCAAAAATGTAAATGTTGCATGTGAATTTCGGGTGGGTTTTTTGAACGGCCATACTGTTGTGAGTATGGTGGTGAGTGGATGTGGACCAACAATGAGTCCCTTTTGGACGATAAATTCCCACTACCCTTTAAAGCTTTCATCGGAGACCAGTAATTGATGCCTGCTGTATGGACTTGGTCACAAGAGACCCAGCAAGATCATTCTAACATGCCTGTGGGTGTATGCAGCTGTAGTTAGACGAGGAAGAGTGTGTCATGATAGTCAAGAAATGAAAGTCAGTCTCTTCTGGATATGGTCTGCAGTAACAGGTTTTTTTTATAATTATGTAAAAAATGTAAATGTGAGTCTTCTTTTGTCAGTGTGACATTTTCAGAGTAAAAATACTTTAAAGTCACAGTATATTAAACCATAAAGGTGTAGGTTGATCAAACATTTGGGAGATATTATGCAAACTAATTTACATAAACATGACACACGAATTAATAATCCGCTACGGATAAGCGGATGAAGATGGATGGACAACACACAAATTAGAAGACAAAGGGCTTTAATAAATAGATAAGTAATAACATTATGCATCTTACAGCAATAAGAAGAAATGTTTAGCAATAGTGAAATGATAAGCCAGTTAAAGTGGAATGAAACTGCATGTTCACCATGCATTAACCCTCATCATGAATGTACTAAAATTATTAAACAGTTGTATTTAACTCCAGTTTGTTTGTATATTTTATTTCATGTTTTACCCAAAACCTTGATTCTTCTACTTTTATAAACGTAGCATTGCAGCAGGTTGATTAATTACAAACCCTATTCAACAGTGCAGTCAGCTGATGGGTACTGTACATTTAAATGCCTTTTATCGGCTTGGAGTTGAGCCAGGGATAGTTAGGGAGAAGCGGTGTGTAGGTAGCAATAAATGAAAGTGACACATTTGTGCTAATCGCTAACTACCCGACTACTAATAGACTACAGCCCTGCAAAGTTTCATGACTATGTACATACAGCCACTGTTTTGTAAACAACATTCAACACCTCCAGTGTCTCTGTAACTGAGGCTAACCTTCAAAATAATTGATTTATAATATATAAATAATAAATCCTAGTTGAGTCTAGAGGTCTCCAAATAGGTAATAACGTTTGGTGTGTGAGGTCTTTTGAAAGTCAGGGTTGCTGTCTCATCTGGAGGCATGGCGGGGGTAAATGGATGGCCAGTGAACACTGTGTCATCACAAAATGACTGCCAAATCTAAAACCAAGGTGGGCATTCACACTTCAACATCATGGACCCATGTGTTTGAGTGCAATGCGGGGACAGCAGCTGTCTGAGTATCACTCAGACAGCCGAGTGATAAAGAATCTTTTTCACTGACAATATAGTTTCTCTCCTTATGTCTTCGCAGTCGGTCTGCTGTGAGACAAGGCTAGTTTCATAAAACAAGATATAGTAGTTAAGGCCTAATTTTCCAGCTAATTTTCTCTCCATTTTCATATCCACAAATGTGAAGGGTACCAATAAACCCGTAGGCTACTATTTATTCACACTTAAGATTCAATCAATGAATAGGCCTTGTAACCCCCCCCCCCAATCATACCCAAACCTGCGGTCTCGGAGAGTGGGAATGGGATGGGGCTTTTTTTCTCTATTTCTTTCCTTTCAAGGGCTCCATGGGAAACAAGCATTCACGAGCACACGGATTATAGCTATCCCGACATCGATCGTAGCCCCGGTTGGCCGTGTTTATCTGTGAGAGCATTTAGGTGATAAGACGGATTTAAACCCAACACAGTGGAGAGGTGGGTGTGCTCCAAGGTCAACCACACCCCACACACCGACACCGTGCACGTGTCTTGGGCACGACTTCCACACAAAAGTAGGCATTTTTAGACATGAAAGGAGAATACAGGGGGATACAACGTATACTTTGGGATCAATTGCAAACCCGTGACGTGAAAAAGAATAATGCATACTTATTTAAATACTTATTGGTGACTAAAAAGAAAACAAATTCCACTCCATTCATTTCAGTTTGACCTGCTGAAGGTAATATACAGTAGCCTATATTACATTTGGTACGTGGCTTGTTTTGCAGCCATACTTCCTTGTAAAGTAAGTCAGTGGGCCTGGCTTACAGCCAGCCTGCATTCAGAACTCGTGGGCATACAGGGCTGCACTGAAGATTAGGGAAGCACACTTATGACAAAATGTGATATAAATGTGGTATTGATCCTGAGCACTGCAATATCAATATTAATTTAGATATTTCTAAACATAAGTAAAACAACTGTAATGTGTCGTGACCCGCTTCATGTTCAGTGTTTAGCTTGTGTGTCAGGCCCGTGTTTCTCTCTCTCCCTGCCCTGTGTGGCCAGTCTCGTTAATTCCACCTGTGTCTGGTTAATCCTGTGTTACGTGTAGCACCTGTTGTTTGCTGTTGTGGTCCAATGGGCTGCCTTGTCTTCCAGTATATAAACCCTCGTCTCTTTAGTTTGTGTTGGTTATTGGATGTTAACATGTTTATGTTGTGAGTGCTTTTGATTAGCCTCTTCGACCTGAACCACTTTGCCTTCCCTCAATCTTGCCTGCCTGGCATCACAACGACGACGATGTTATAGGAAAACGCATTGAAATAAATTGATATCATTATAACAAGTCTTACAGTATATGTTGATTTCAACATATTGGACTGATACATCAGTAATTCCAAGCTACCGAGGTGGCATTATTCATAGCCAATGTTTCCTCTTCGATCTTCATTGAGTTGTTGTCTTCTTCAGACACACATCTTACTGTTCTGTCTAAATCAAACAGCTAACAGACGCATCTTTCCACTAAACATGTTGCATACGTTCTGCAACATTTTCAAAATGATATTGCTTAACGTGTTTGCGATAATGATATTGAATCAATATATTGTGCACCCCTACTGTAGATAGAGCACTTCTCAAATAATAAGCTCAATTACCAACCTAGCACAATATGCCCAAAGAAAGTATCTCATGTTCTTCTGGGGGAAAGGCTACATCATGAGGCTTTACTGGCACGGAGTACAGAACCCTGTGGGGAAAATGGGAAGCTGTTCTTTCTAGCAGGGTATTTGTCTTCCTTCCCTCTCACATTCCCAGTCTTTCGAGTGTGTTCTCCTTGTGGAAATCTCACCACATCAATATTGTGTCTTTTGGAATCCCCACGACTCAGATTGTCTGATATTCTGCCCAAACACAGTATATTAGGGGAAAGACTAAACAAACCTTGTAGTTCCAAGGATAGTTTGTCATTGTTCCAAAGCATGTTAATGCCTACAGCTCACCGAATAAAAAACTAAAAATCTTGTATATTTGACTGGTATAATCTGGATTTCAGGCTTATTCTCAAAAGGTTATTTTGACTTTGGAGAGGCATGCTTAGTATTTTAAGTGTTTTCATGGCCCCAATACTCATCCTTAAGTCACAGAGTGAGGGGACTTTGAGGTTTTTCTCCACTTTGGTTTGCACACTGCCCCCCCCTCCCCCATCCACCTTCATCTACATGTTCATGTGCTCAAGATTTACGTTTCACTGCACAGTTGTGTAGAACAGTGGTCCTCAAAGCGGGGATCGGGACCCCCTTGTGGAGTTCTGAGACCAAAGAGGGTCACAAGATGATTTTCACAAATGAAATAACAAAATAACTTAATGATTAGAAATGGCAGTTTTGAAACATAATTGTTAGTACATTTTATACATTTTGATGTATGCTGCTACTAGCCTATAGCACTATCAAATAATTGAGAACCCCTGATGTAGAATACATTGAGTTGGATCGATCAAATAAAATGATAAACAAGCACAACATCTTGTATTTATGCTTCTACAATTAAAACCTGCTTTTAAGTTGTGCAGCAGAGGCAGCAGAATATAGACTAGGTGGAAAAAGAGCGTCCTCTCATTGATGAACACACGGGAGAGGTTTGAAGGTGTGCCTCCCATGTATGTGTGCAACGGCATGATTGATCTTACTTTATACTAATGATTGTTTATGCGTCATGTCTTAAGGCCTATCCGTACAACATTCTGCCGTACAGCAGTTGTGTTTTCATACCCATCTTGCTCACTGTTAAAGGTGCTCCATATGATAGTACATGAATATAGCAGCAAATAACTAAGTTAATAAACTGTTACGCCCCCCGTTTAGCAATGGCTAGCAATGCTGAGTAACATAAAACAATAAACCCAAAATAGGTAGCCATAGAATATTTAATTAACATATACAACTGATAAGACCTGGCCTAAATAATCAAACAAAGGGTAAACCCCAGAGCAGACCACGTAATGGGCCATCGGAGTCTGTAGTCTCCCTTAAACTACCAAAACAACCAAAACTTTAAACTTTAAACTTTAAACAACAAAGCCACGAAAACCAACACTACCATGTTTCCCGCCAACTAAAACAATAACACACGTAACCAGCCACTATTCCCTAGTCAGAGCAAGACTGTAGACCGGGAGCTCCTTATGTAGCTGGTCCACAGGTGGAATGAATCAGCAATCACTGAGGCTCTTCCTGGGCTCCCTGGAACAGTTAACAGAAACAAACATCAGTAACCAGGATGTGGCCATGACAATATAGTGGAGTAAAGGCGTCTTGAGCATATGACGACTTCACACTAGTGTGTTGAAACTGAGCTCCTCTGATCTGTGTTTTCATAGAGGCGTTCATGTTAGTGCGTGTGTGTTGCCCAAGGAGCATTTGTATTGGTCTAGGATTCTGGTGCTCTAGTGACATCTAGTGGCAGAAAGTCAAATATAACCCCATTAACATAGCTACAGTACAGATAGAGGTTCAGTGCCTACTGTAACTCGGCGCTCTTGTTGTACAGACCCAGGAGTCTCTGAACCCAAACAACTTGGAGTACTGGATGGAGGACATCTACACGCCAGGCTACGACTCACTGCTCAAGAGGAAAGAGGCAGAGTTCCGCCGAGCTAAAGTGTGTAAGATCGGCGCACTGATTGCTGCTGCAACCTGCACTGTTATTCTGGTGATTGTGGTCCCAATATGCACCATGAAATCATGAACAACTGGCTGAGAACTGTCCTACTCACTTAAATATGTGCATTTAATTCTTTTTATATACTTTTTTCCTGGTGATTTTGTTTCCTATATCCATGTTTAAGACTGCTACTGTGCAATAGAAATTGATTTAGCAAATACATATTGACCAACTCTAGTCTATTGTATTGTTCTAAAATATGCTGGGCAGTTCAAGAGTACGTTTAATTAACTTTATTAATTAGAGTCGATTATCAGTAATATGGTCAACAACTGAATTTGTTTTTGTAGCCAGTGTATATTTTATTTTTTTTAGTATAATTACAATATAATGTATTTTGATGAAAGTTATTTTTCAATGAATTATCTGGTTGAATGTGTTAAAGTGAGGTTTATCAATAACAGCAAGTTTATGTGTTTGGATTTCTGCAACACATTTTTCTAAATAGAAATATTACAAAGTGCTTTAGTTGAAATAGAGGCATACCCGTACATATAGATTGCATAAACAGTGTTGCTACACAGCCAACCTGAATGTATCAATAACATTAGCCTATACTCAAATACACAGGTCAACTTGAAGTGACTTGAATGTTTTTCTAAATTCGAATTAGCACAATAGGAGGTGTTGTTTGAGGACAGCACCGTTAAATGCAGTTCAGTTTTGTCAAAAAGCCTTAGACCCGCATAGCGCTAACCTCCGGCCAACATGAAGTTCATGTGCTCTATTAAAACCTTAACAGTGACTTCTTTTCTTCCGAACCGATGTAATCTTTGGTCTTGTCGATGACAGGTGAAACGGTATACCTTAGGAAGGATTGCCTCCTTCCCCCACTCTTGTGAAATTAGCCCAGATAAATGTCCTGGTACTGGTAGGAAATGTAGCAGGTGGTTCCTAACCAAGACAGCATGCCAAGAAGCAAACACTTCAGTCTGTTTATAAGATGATATCTTCTGTGCGTGAGAAGAAATGAGGCATTATGGCAAGTCTGTATGCCAGGATTCGTATTTGAACTACAGACTAGTCTTAAGGTTGGATTCCATTAGACTCCATTAGGACCCCTTTTCCTCCCTGCTTCAGTATAGTTATATTATGTCCGTATAGTATAGCATTCAGATACATTGTTCTGGGTTTGATGGGGATATATATTAGCAAAGGGCCACTTAACCAGTATTGCTTGCACAATACAACTTGGTTTCTTTTCAGATGAAAATGATTGAACAAACCTGGTCTCTAAATGGTTCTGGTTCAAACTGTAATTATTCCATGCAGGGTGGAAAGATTATAGTATTGGGTGATTTCCCAACCAACGAGAGACTGTCTAACTTTATATTCACGCTCATTTTCTCCTTGCCTTTATTGCGTCATAAAGAATATTCCTAACTAAAATGTTTACATGGAAACTGAAAAGTAATATTACTGTTGCAGCTGTGCGTAGCTGGAATAACTTGACCATATGCCCCTAAATAGTAAACATAATAAACATCCCATATTTCATAATGTAATCTGACTCCCTGCAGAATATGCTTTATTCCGGACATCCAAACTGATGCAATATGGTGTTTACATGACCACACAACCAATTTCCAAATAAAAGTGGAATATGAGCGTGTATATAAAAGTAGCCATACTATGTGACCATCCACAGTTGGTTCAAATTGCCTTCAGTGCAGGAAATACAAGATGCACACTAGCTGTAAATAGTTGTAGGTTGAAGGCACATTGTGTGGGCAGGTATTAACTAGACTCTTATTAAAATAAAATCTTATTGTTCTGTTAATGTCTCTGAGTGGTTACTTTAGTTACACGTTTTGTAGCTCAACATTTGCATATTTCATATAGAATATGTCCGTTCTTATTGTGTGCCTTGGGATTCGATTATGAAAATAGATAGATATTACCTTCAGCTACAATTGGTCAAGATGGTTTTGGTCAGCTTGCGGATCGAACACCATGCAGTTTGAGCCTGACTGATCTGACTGCCGAGCTATATGTATATCCAAGTCACGACATTAAAACCAAACGGTTTTGAATCTCATTGTGCGCTTCATTGACACAATTGGTAATCCATTAGAACACCACATCATCCCTAAATAGTTCTCATCCCTTTTTGTTTTATAACAAAGCCCATACTGTAGATTTGCTAATGTTTTTTATTCCTGCCTGTCGACCCAAAAGTGCAACAGACCCATTCAGTGTGACTTTCTATGGAGCAATGAAATGTCTCATCCATGCAACTGCCAGCACAACAGCTGTGCCAGCTCTTAGTCTCCCAGTAGCACACAATTATATCACACTGGGTGAAAAAGTGGACTGCAAACCTAAGCCATACTGCCACATTATAATACTACTCGTAATGGTTCACACTTAGTCTATCAGAAAACTTTTTATTAATAATAATATGATCTGGAATGATGATTAGACTCGCCTGAAACATTGATGACATGATTAGATGACATTAACGACCTCTGTTCAGTATAGATGGTCACGCTTGCCACGAGGTGAGGACCCAAACGTGAGACACGTAGTTAAAACTCACAAAACAAACAAACAAACAAAATGCAGGACCAGGGAGAACATCGCAACCTGTAACATTCACACCAACATGTACGATGACTGACTAAGACAAAAGACACACAATGGTTTATATACAGGAAGACAAGACAGACCATTGGACATCATCAACGAGGCACAGCTGCAGCACGTCAGACAAGATTAACCAGACACAGGTGGAATTAACGAGACTGGCCACACAGGGCAGGGAGAGAGAGAAACAGGCCTGCCTCTGGATGCGGGGCTGGAGCCTCTGGATGCGGGGCTGGAGCCTCTGGATGCGGGGCTGGAGACTCTGGATGCGGGGCTGGAGCCTCTGGATGGAGACACGGGTTGGAGCCTCTGAATGGAGACACGGGATGGAGACACGGGATGCGGCCACACTGGACGCAAGGGTGGCGACCGAGGGAACTCTGGAGCAGAATTCACTGGAGAAGTAGAGGTCACTGGAGGAGTCACAGGGAGCTCTGGTGGTGGTGACCAGTCCTCGAGCGGCGGCCATGCCACGGGCTCTTGGGGAGGTGGCCATTTCTCAGGCTGCAGGAAAGGCGGAGTCACATGGGGCACATGGAGCATAGGCACATGGGAAGCCCAGCAGCAGAGGAGGCTGGCGGGAGCTGCTGGGCTTCCCATGAAGCGATTTTGTGTTTATTGGATGGAATATTGAAAAACAAGCATATTTAGGATGGGCAGAAACAGACAGTTTTACATGTTAGCAAAATTGTAAAAAGTAAATCAAACGTATTGTATATTAATGCACGTGCATGCATACATGTGATTGGTGCACCAAACAGAAAACTCAGAACAGAATTTGGCTGCAAATTCATCTGGACATCTGGGATATTAGACTACTGTAAATGCGTATTTGATGGTTAGCCATGGAAAAACACATTAATTCTGTTTAAAGTGGGCTTACATGACTGTTTCTGCTACTGGACTAGAGTTTCAGCATCTCAAACCAAAACAAGTGCTTTGTAGGACACACACACACACACACGTGTGGTTATATTAAAGAACAGAGGGGTTTATATTACACACAGAGTGTAATGTATCATTCTCTGCTCAGGACAGCATCAATAGTTGTTTGCTGATATATGCCTGTTTAAAATGTCATTTACATATGACACAACATAACCTATAGAGCACATTTAGCATGGTGGAAACTGAAGATAACTAAATAACATGGAAAGAAGTGGAAAGATAATTGTAACAGTGTAAATGTTGTGTGTGTGCGTATGCGTGGTTGCTGTATTGCCACAGTTATCATGGGATTGAGATAGAGACATGCAGGCACGCTATTGGTTTGTCTGCTGTGTGACCTTTGTAGTTCATAAAACAATTTGTGGACCGTGAAGGAGACAACATTTTAATTAACCAAGGAGAGTGCACATTGTCTGTGCATGTGAGGGAACTTGCTAATGTTGAGAATGTTGTCTACCATCGCCAGGGTAACCAGAGAACTGCCAAGACACACTCAAAATGTTTAACATTTGATTCCTCCTCCATATTACAGGATTATGCACATTTAAGGGTAGTTAAAGCTCATGCAAGCTAACTGTAAGATAATACACTTTGTGTCAAATTTACCAAATATCTGCTCGCATTTCTCTAGCTTACTGTGTGCGTGTTGAAACAGTTTCCGGTACTTCTACACAGCCCTGGCTCCGTAAAGTACTACTCTTTGCTTCACAATGTGTTTCGATGTGTGAGGCGGCCTCTTGCCACCAATGTAGTTATGTGAAATTTGCATCTTCACAGATCCTGGAACTCTAGCTGTCAATGTAGAGATGCTGCTATTTAATATCAAATAGATTTGAAGGGTTTAACATGTGTCTAGGGTGGGTATTTAACATTGTACTGCTAATGAGTGTTGCTGCTCTGACTGCTAGTTATCTAATTGGACATCTCACAGGTGCAAATCATCGATGGCAGTTAATATGAAGCTTGTCCTTGTGATCATATTGCAAACCTTGGACTCCTTAGCTTAATGAGAAATTCAAACTGCATGTTTATAATGAGATAATCACATATTGTAATAGAATCCAGCTATTTCTGGTGTGCAGGAGCACACACACACACACATACAATATATTACAAGGAAGGGCATACTACGCTGTAATTGTATGATGACTTTAATAATTCATCTTATGATCCATGACCAGTTGGATGTGTAGTGTGAGAAATGACTTCCAGCAGGATTTGTAGTGGCCTGGGTAATTATATCTTACATACAGTAGAATGGTTGTGGGAAAGAAATAATAAAGGGATGATTATTTAACAAAAGGGGTATAAAAATAGAGCAAACTTCAAAGAAGCAGATTATGTTTCCCCTTCACCATTTTAGATACATTTTCCATATGGTTTTTCCATATCTGTGCTGTACTGCGACGTCATGAGGGGAATATTCCTTGTTAATCAACTTCAAGCGTGGAACTTTTTTTTCACAAGAGCACCTAGTGTTGCTTTTACAGTGGTACAATGACAAAAGTGGGATACAGTGTACAAATAACATTAAGTTAAATAAAAAGTAAAACAACCAACATTTTCTGAAATATTATTACATTTAGGATGTTTGGTGGACAATTATCTGAAGTGGCAGTTACAAGATGCAGGTAGGAGCTAAACATCTTGCTCAACCTTTTGGCAATGAGTTGACCACCCTAATCACCCTAACTCATTGTGACCTGCCCAAATGTTTTCATTGAGGGCGTACTCTCGTTATCATTCACATTGACTAATATTTGACAAAACAAAATGTTCTGCCACTGCTGGAACATACAGTATTGTATAACCAAAAACCCAAATACGGTTGTGTAAGCATTTATTTTAAAAAAAATGTATGGCCTGTGTTCTCTATATTTCTGCATGGTATAGAGTCATCACAATGAGTCATGAAAAACATAATTCTAACTGAAAGTCAATTATACGCATGTGTGGCTGTGCTGTTGTAAGGCCAGCAAATGCCAAGCTCTGCTTAGGCCAGTATTTCAACAGTGACAACACTTTAACACAGCCTTGCTCATTCCACAATCCCGGCTCTGCCCGCCTTTCAGCTCAATTGTTTTCGCCGAGATTAAAGTTACACCGTTCTCATCAGGGTGGGTTAGTGAGATGACGTTGAAGTCAAGCGTGTTTCAAATAGGTGGTAAAGCTAGATGCGGCCCTCAAAACAGATGCTGTCCAATAGTTAAATAATTAACCAGGGGTCTACGCCCAGTAGAAAGAAACATCTGCAACACTTCCTAACGGACCATATTCACAAAGTGAATTTTAAGTCTAGTTGGCCTAGTCTATCTTTCCATAGCCATTGTTGTGAAGGTGGAATTAACTCTGAAAAAGAGTGTTTGGAGAAATACTGTGAAGACCCATTCAGACAACTTCTGAAGGTGTGCTATCGTGACAGAAGGGTATCCCACCCAGGACTCGAACTCAGCTCCTGTGTATTACAAAGCAAACACATTAGCAAGGGAGGCTGAAGCCCAATGGCGCTAGCATTCGTCACAAGAGCGTTCTTGAGGTGTCGGAAGGTGATATTTAGTGCCGATCGCTATTCTGGCTGGCCACCGCTACACTACTGTATATCGTCATGGTTTTATCACCACAGTGGCAAACCACAACGGTGCTGCATAGTAGCAGACCTACAATGTAGGTAGGGATTGTTAAATAGGCACTGAGTTGCTATAGTAAATAGTGCACAGCTCATAGTAACTGCACACACACAGTTGATGGCAATGAAACCTTGTAGTTTTGTTGCTTTTAATGTATGTATTTATCCCATTCGCTTGTCATGTTTGGACCCCTGGAAATAACTTCTGAATCTGTGATGTTCATTTTAGATCAGATTGACGAAGAATGAACAGAATCTGATGTTGACCGATCTCTGCAGCCAGATTATGTGCAGCACAATCTGAAATATGCTAACCATTTATTGAAACCAATCACAGGTTTTACGAGACCAAGCAACTGGGTATGTTGAAGTAAGTGAAGGAAACCAGCATTAGCTCTCTATTCTTTTTCAAGAATCGGTCCACCTTAAAATGCCAAAAAAAAACTCCAGTCTATAACTCCAATGGGATCAGCTGTGCTTATCTTTATTGAATCCAATAAAACTAAAATGTGTGACACAGAATTATGTGAATCTAATATAATCCCTATTCTGTAGACTAATTATGCAATGGCACCGTAAATATCCTTTACATTCTCAAAGTCAACATTGCAGCTGTGCCCATCAGAAGTATTACATGCTTCCAACGGTGGATATAGCTTCTATTGCTACACGATACATCTTTAGCCTTTCTTCAGTCTAAATCCCTCCATGCCATGTCTACCCATGGTCAGGTAGCGTTCAGTTTAAATGCAGCGTTCTGTGTAATGTTTGTACCCTGCTGGCTTGCATGGAGGCTACCACACGCAGTCACGCACCTCAGCAAGCAGGTGATGAAGCGAGCTGCCGCGGACAGATCTACATCTTTATTCATGGCTCCTGACATCTGCCAAGTCACTCTCCGTCTTCTGTAGTACAACCTGTGTTTCTGTGTGTCTAGATGTAGACGTTTGTGACCTTTCCAAACTGTTAAAGTGTAGCTGCACCCCATCTATTTCAACATGCGCAAGCCCTTCTTGAAGTTAACCTACATTGATTTTTTCATTGCTGGCCTCTTTTGGTAAGGAAATTATGCATTACATTAAAAATAAAGCCTCTTATTTTCTACCGAGACTAGGGCAAGATTAGGGGCGGGGCACCTGTCACTTTTGAAAGGGGGCGTGTGTGACGAAAGCTACTATGTATATCTCTCTCACCCCAGCTCTGAGCCTGACTCCACCTTTAAAGTGTAACTGCACCCAATCTCTGAGCCTGACTCCTCCTTTAAAGTGTAACTGCACCCCAGCTCTGAGCCTGACTCCACCTTTACAGTGTAACTGCACCCCAGCTCTGAGCCTGACTCCATATTTAAAGTGTAACTGCACCACAGCGCTGAGCCTGACTCCACCTTTAAAGTGTAACTGCACCACAGCTCTGAGCCTGACTCCACCCATTGCACAACTTTGAAAAATGCTAAAACCTAAAGAGCTGAGTGGGGCATTAACATTAACGTTAATATTTTAATTTGATGACGCACGAGCTGACGAGAAGTACTGTTGGAAACCCATGAAGTCCAAGGTAAGATTTAATGGATATGACGTGTAGAACCATTTTCAGACCATAAAATCCAGATTTTTATAAAAACTATTTTTTTTCATTTCTCATTAGTGCACAGTGGGTCTTATTATTTAGTTTGCTGCTCAAAAAACACAATTTAGGGTGCGGTTATACTTTAGGACTTCCTTTGTGCGTGTTAACCCTTTGTGACACCTGATTGATTCAGTCAGGGGTTGTTTATCCCATGTACCGGTCATCAAAACATGTTGACATGTCTGCGATATATCCTTGCAACGCAAAGATTTATCTAAACTGTCTGGAACACTACTGGCAACTTCGGGATTAAGCTGCCATATGATTGTTGTTGGGTTGCTGTCAGACATCAGCGAGTTTAACAAGTCATGTACATCCCACCCTTCCCTTGCACATGGAACTCTGCAACAGAGGTATCGATTGCCACTAAATGTTTTTATACAAGCCTCATAGCTGTCACTCTGAATGTAATAGATTCACCCTCAGCCACAAATGCCATCCAGATGATTTATAAATAAAGATCCAGTTTTTGTGCTGATTAGAAGCGATACTTGAGGATTATAATTATACGTTTGCTGGGGGAATTAGTTTCAGAAACAGGCCTCTCTATTTTGGAATTATTGTTGAAAACAATTATCCTCTTTCATGCCAAAAACACCAACAGTATTCGATTCAATATACAAGATTAAGATATTAAAAAACTCAAGATTACAAAACATTATTGTAAATAATGTATCAAACATTATCTATCACATATGACATTGTCTTATTATGGGCTTACATACAACATAATAAACACCCACAAAGACGCACTTAATTAAATATACTAAATAAATAAATAAAACACTCTCCTGCTCTTAGAAATAAAGGACTTTAATATTTAAGCTTTTAGCAATTATTTTTGAGGACTGAATTATATATTGGTGCTGTGTTATCTCTGATAACATGATGCTGTCAATATTCTAGGAGAATGTTGTTTACTTTCAATTGCTGGTGTATGATCATAATTAATCCATTGACAAATGTACTAATGGCACGGCTCTTTGGGTAAAAGTGTCTGCTAAATTCTGTATGTTAATGTAAAATTACATTAAAACAAACTATTTCATAGATAATGAAATGAAATACAAATGTGGATCTTCCTGTTATTTTCAGTCTGGCCACTCTCGGCTAGTGGAATATAAAGCAGTATGCTATTTGCAGTGTGCTATTATCTTTGAATGGTTTAGATCTCTTCATCATACAGTAGGTATGTTCCATCTGATTTAACCCCCTGAACAGGCCAGCAGTAGTCATGTTTGTTAAGGCAAGCATGATGGTAAACATGTATGTGAAATATTAAATACAATATTACATATACAGTATGTCCATGGTTGGGTAATATCATTTTTAAATATAATCTGTTACAGTTACTAGGTTACCAGACAAAAATTGTCTTGCCTATTTAGTAACATAATCTGATTACTCTGCCTTACTTTTAGATTACTTCAAGTCCAACATTTGTTCTTTGAAATGCCATCCAAAACAATTTAGGTAAAGGTGCTTTTATTGTCACATACACATACATGTACTTAAATTCATCATCTGCATTCAACCCATCCATCAAAGGAGTAGCGGGTAGCCGCTGTGCAGCGCCCGGGGACCAACTCCAGATTGGAGCCAGTGTCACTGTCATTTACTTTATATTTCTATTTTGTGACCGTTTATGTTGCTCAGGGGAGGGGACCAGATTAAAGTAGGACTTCATTTAAATTATTGATTGACATTATTGAGAGGTTAATAAGATTACAGTCGACTGTTTTATAAATGTTTTCCTGCAAAGTAAATTTGAAGTGAGTCCTAGAAATAATCATGTAATAAAACAAAATAAAAACTCTAATCTGATTCCACTATTTTAGCTGGTAACTCTAATGGATTAGTTACTTACTTCCCAACCCTGTGTATACAGTTTAATAAGATCAAGCAAATGAGCGAACCCTGAAAATAACGAACGCAGTATAACAGAAAGGACATGCTTGACACAGACGCGAAGGAGGAGCTGGAGAACAGCAGGTGTTCTGCACTGACCCCAGCAAGATACCGTAGAAAATATAGCAGGGAAGTGTTTTTTAACGAACCTCCTTCACTCAAAGGGCCAATGTGAAGGTGTTGGTGAGTCAGCTGAGTGACTGACTGCTGATTGGCTGGGTGTGGGCGTACTTCCGTGGCCTGCCTGAACTAACGCTATACGCTTTTTGTACGGCCTCAAGCTCTGTCCATTATATTCAGTATGAATGGGTCGTTATAACAATCTATTCATTTGATTCAGGGGTGTTGGAGCAGGGAGACATCTTAAACATGCAGGGCAGCGGCTCTCAAGGACCAGGATTGTATTTCCAATGTGTTTGGGCGGAGCCACTGAGGGAGCAGCCAATGGCGTTGAAGTGAGAGGTGTTTTTGTTTTATTGATAGAGTTCAAGTACCAACAAACTTTCTACAGAATTACGGAATATACCTTTAAGTTTTGAGAGCATATCTCCTTCGCCACTTAGCGCTGAGTGACGAACACCTCTCTCCACCCTTTGCACCACCCCCGATCACCCCCCAGTGGAGTTCTGGGGTACGTTATTACACTTATATAGTGTACCGTTAACGCATATAGGTTCACATAAATTATCCTTTGCTGACACCAGGGAAATTAATCGCTGTCCCTCTACTGTACATTACCATTATCTCTGTCATTCAACGTACTCTAAGCTGTCGTTACATACTTAATGCTTCTTGGCTGGTGTACCCAGTATGGTGGACTTAATAATTCAAAGAGCAACTCAATGTACAACAGAAGGAAGCAATGCAAGGACTGTAAGATGAAATGTAATTAATTCCAATGGGTGGTCTGTGTAAGCATACAGGTGTGTGTGCGTGTGTATTCCAGATCGCTCGTGTGTGTAGAGACAGGAAAGGTGGGGGGGGAAGATTAATAACCGTAACGGCGGGGAGTCTCGGACAGTTGTTAGAGGCGAGATTGAAAATCTCTGTGGCGCTCATAAATCATACAGCTGTTCCACACTACTGACTGCTATTAGCTGCCCCAGGAAGACCATGGGTCCCATCGTTACATCAGAGGCCTGACCTTCATAGTCGCTAGCAGGAGCACTTCTCCGACAGGCCTCCGCCCGTCTGCTATACTGGAGAGACTGGAATACCGAGAGGTTTCAACTAGATTTAGCCAGTTTAAAATGGGTTCAATGGATGTTTGAAGATGGGGGGGGACTTTTCTAGACTGGCTCTGACCAACTATTGCTCTCAGATAAATTTGCTGAGATTATAGTCTGGAAACCCTGTTTGCGTTAGAGCTTTCACAGCCACCATGCTGGCGGACCAATCAGGGTGGAGATGACGTTGAAGTCAAGGGTGTTTCTAAATGGCAGTAGAGCTAGAGTAGATGAGGTGATCAAAACAGTTGTATCAACGGTGATTGGTTAAGTGCTGTCCAATAGTTTCAAAAGTAACCAGAGGTCTACGCCCAGTAGGGGGCAAAGACACGTTCCATTGGAGTGTGGCCACCATATTCACCAAATCAATATTGGGTCTGGTTACTGTCGTGATCTAAATTAGCCGGCAGGAATGAGGACACCAACACGTAGATTTATAATAATATACCTTGTATTAACA
>JAODOY010022866.1:0-24315 GCA_025399855.1 Forbesichthys papilliferus
TACCTGTTGCACTTTGTTTGACTATGTGGTAATAGGTATAATGACATTATGCTGCATTTGTTCTATTTAAAATATTGCATGAAAGTCGCTTTGGATAAAAGTGTCTGCCAAATGCCATAAATGTAAATGTAAATGTAAATGCTTGATTTCAGCATAATTTCACTAACCCACCCAGAATGTTCCGCCAGCAGGGTGTCTGTGAAAACACTAAAGCCAATAGGGTTTCCAGACGCCAATCTCAGCAAAAATTATTTAGCTGACAACAAGTTGGGCGGGGCCAGGCTGGTATGACACTACAATTTAGATACAAGTTACGACCATGTTAGGACCATGAACAAGCTCATATGCAGCTCACCAAGCAGATGATTGGCGTGAGAAACAGCCAGCAGTACTTCAGAACAGGGAACGGCTTATATCCTATCATATCCTCAACGTTGTCATAGAAGCGGTCAGCACCTGAAAAGCCACACCCAGAAGCAAATGAGTCAATTATACAGAAAAGAGCTTGATATTTTGATGAGGGTCGATAGGGTAAGCCTTTGTAATACAACAACATGTTACATTCTGGTCTCTAGGTGACCCATCAGACATTCATATCACTTTGAAATGACAGTTTTCATGCATCATTGCTACGTGTGTTGTTGACATAATACCAAGCAAGTGCAGCAGAGAGGGAGTGAGACAACGGGTTTAATCAGTATCCTCAAACATGACCGGTGACTCCAGAGAGACAAAGAAACAGAACACATGGCATAAAAGCCTCATCTTCAATATCAGTGACTCAGAATCAACGGTGAAGACTGAAGAGTAGCTGAACCCTGCTGTCAAAGATAAGAAAAATAAATCTAGCTTTTTTAGTAAAAGCTTTCCATTGCAAAATGTATGCGCATGTGCTCATGGGAACACAAATAATATACTGTAAGTACTGTATAGTATATTCTGCTGCAAGTAGGGGTTCTGCTGATACAGAGGACAATGGTGACAACAAGGCCTCGATATGTTTGAAATTAGCTATGACAGCTCAGCAGTACAGCCAATAAATGACAATGACAGTGTCCAGTAGGGGTCACTGTTTAGCATTGTCTTTGAAATCACAGCATAAATGCTGCGAGGCAGAAAATAGGAAGGTGTCCGTGACCGCAATTTGGTAGGCTAGTACAGCAGCAGTTCAGTTGTATCACACACCGCGGTGCTTAGACGGCAGTCAATGATTAGCCTACCGTAGACCCAGCCGACGACCACCGTCTCAAAACAGGCAATGATCAGCAGACTGGTTCCGCTGGGGCCATAGGTGTCGATCAAGTCAAAGAGGACAATACCTCCCTGGAGTCAGATGTATAAGTAAATGGGTAGACAATGAGACCAAGGTAATATAAAGTGCAACTGTCATTAAGGGATGATGACACTTAACGCAATAATAACAGTGTGTAGCTGTCTAGTGTAGCATCTCTTACAATAACAGCAAACCACATACTGTAGGTATTAGGTACACCCCTCCCACTTGTTACAGGGGAGGGGTAAAGCATGGGGTGAGCTGTATGAGTATAGGAGGACTGCAATAACTACACAAAGAGGAGTCCCAGACATTTACATTGCAGTAAATCTAAGCACTTTCAAGCATTCAGGCAACAGCCCGTGATGTTCCCTCATTTGTTTCTATGGCTTCTCATTACCACACCCTCACCTCACTAACGATTGGCAGCCCCAATAGAAAGCATGTCACAGCAATGCCCAGGACCAGGAGCTCCCGCCTCCGTGGCCTCCTCAGCTGATGGGGGAACATGTCTGTGATGGCAGATGCCAAGCTCTCCACACACACAAACTGTAAGCAGAGCAAGGCCGTGTTATCACAGCTGCGTGTGGCGTAGCAACAGATTAAAGGGCCTCTATGTGATATTTCAAACACAAATACAGCAGCAAACAGACATTTTCCGTGTAGAGATATAGTGGAGTAATAAGGGCCTGAGCAGAGAATGGCATCACACTCACTGTGTGTGTGTAATCTGAGCTCCTTTGTTTACGTAGATTGCATGTGCATGTTAGTGAATGTGTGTGCATGTGTGTGTGTGTCACGGATTTGTTTTAACCTGAGATGCTGGTGCGCATAGTGTGACATCTAGTGGCAGAAAGTCACACAGAAACAGTATAAGGCTTTTCAAGAGTAACACACACACACACACACACACACACACACACACACACAAACACAAACATGGCGCATAACAATACCTGGCTGTCCAGCCCGAGGAACAGCAGCATGAGAAAGAAGAGCACCGCCCAGAAACAGGAGCCGGGCAGCAATGCCAAGGCCTTGGGATAGACCAGGAAGGCCAAGCCAGGACCTGTGTTCAGGAGGAGCATCGGAAGCAGCCATTGAAACTTTCTGTTGCCATGTTAATAGCGGGATTTATAATGGATTAAACATGTGTTTATCCCTTATAAACACTACATAGGTATTTTTCATTCATCTTTGGAGACCAAGCTGTGTCCAATTCAAGGTTACGTGCTGGGCCAGTTAAAAAAATGTTTTGCCGGTTTACCTTAAATTTCAGGTTGACCCTTGAAAACCATTAAAAACCCTTAGAAACTGTCACAGCCATACACATTTGATGACACAGCGTATGTCACCAACATGTAAAGGTGAAGACACGGACTCTAAACAAACGACCCCACCTTGTGGACAATAATAGTCATTGGCAGCTGTTTTTAACTACTCTGGCATTAATTAAGGCACAAAACGGTAAGGTAAAAATAGATTGTTCTCACCGGAAGAAGCCACTTCTTCTATTGGCACTCCCATTTCATGACACATGAACCCCAGTATAGAAAACACAGCAAAACCAGCAAAAATACTGGTGGCACTATTAAGACAGCAGAGTGCTATGCAGTCCCTACAACACAAACCAACACAGTGTCAAAAACATTACCATACGCAGTGTGAAAACATACACTATGAAACACCTGCATGTGTGCGCGTACACTTACTTGTAGCAGTTATTGTTGTATTTGTTGTAGCTTCCCAGAGCTGTAAGTACTCCCTGACACACAGCGTAGGAGAAAAACACCTGTGTTCCCGCATCACGCCAAACCTGGAGAGATAAGATTAGGGGGCAGGAGAAACATTAGCCTTGTTGAGAGCTTCACATCTCACCGTCAACACATCCACTACAATGTAATAAAAAAAACAGTTGTCAGGTCAACATGATAAAAAGCTGCACTAATGCCAACAACAACGGCGGTATATTTGTTCCGCTTGTCAAAGCAGAATTGCATGTGTTTATGAATTTGAATCTTTCCGTATACATGAAGTGAACAGGACATGTGGCGTGTGTGTTTGTTATGTTCTGGATTTGTGTGAGCGTGCAATACAGTGTATATGCAATTCATGGTATTGTTCCGTCTCTTTTGACGTGCTTGTCTGCGGGCCATCTGGCTAGCATTTGCGTTGCCACTACATTGCGGTGCTTAGCCGTCAATAAGAGACCCTAGTGCAGACCCCCCACACAATGGGAGGTCCCTCCCTCCTCAGCAGGAATGTGACATCTACTCTATGACAAAGGACCTCGACATCTGGACTACTGGACAAAGAATTCTTTATTTTAATGGAGTGCCCATAAGCCATACCCACTGTACAGAGCACATCGTACTTTACAACACGCATTAAACAGACCCGAGGGTAATTAAGACTTTCTTTGGTGGAGAAAAAAAGCTGGCACGCTAACTAAGACTCATTTTAACCACATCTGGTTTACAACAGTCTGGCATTGCACAGTTCTACACTCAGATCCAAAAATTGCCTTGGCGCTTAACATGGGTCTGTTTGTATTAATCCGCAGCTTCCCTGCAATCCCAGGCTCATCATTTCAGTATCCCACTTTTCACATCCATAAGAATGTACATTATCAGGATACTCATCAGTGTTATGACCACATCCATAGAGACTATGTATCTAGCCTGTGATGGTAATAATTTGCTCTAAACTCCAAACAGTTAGACGAGATGGCCAGATACTGTCAGTCTTGAGACATGTCCTCAAAATATTGCTTTGAGTAAATATTCAATTTGGCCATGTATTGAGAATAAATCTTCACAAGGCGAAGAACAAATGCTGCGATAAAAGAAAAAGACCCACGTTAGAAAGAGTCTCCAGGGCTGTGGAAGAACATACTATAGGGGGAAAAAAAAACACAAAACCTACATGCACGCATATGTACACAAACCTAGACAGCCACCAGTGTGAAAGGTGACAAGAAAGATGTAGCTTAGAAGATTAGCTTTAAACCTTTTGGTTTAAAATAACTCAATTGTACAACCAAATGGAATGTTTCCCAGAAAAAAAGAAAAAAAAAACCTAGTACTCCTCTCCTTCCTCATCACTCTCCAAACCTTTTGGTTTAAAGCTACAGTTCAACTGACACTGCCAGAAGGTCAACAGGGAAGGAAAGGGATATGGAATTAAATGTGTGAAAGCAGGTAAATAAGTAAATACCGTGTGGTGTTTGTGTGTACTGTAAGTGTGTTTAGAGGGATACACAGAGAAACACATACTGTACATGCTGTCCAATGACCAGGCAATCATGTCAGTTGGGTATTTGAATAAACTGTACTTTTTATGCTGTTTTATACCATATAACACTTCTCAAAATCCTGACAAACAAATCCTGTCTGTATTTTGGGAGATAACTCAGTCAGTAAATTAGTATAGAGCACATTAATCAGTTTTAGCTGCCAGGGGCCCAACGTGTATGTAAGGAAAGTGCAGTGTGCCCTTAACAAATATACAAATCTAACAGTAATTGTTTTTAATAGGGTGGCTTAGCGTCTTTGGGAAATGCATTCCTAAAAAGACTCTGCAGCAACTTGTTTTTGCTGCTTCACTCTCGTTTCTAGGAGACAAAGATTTAAAAAGGGGGCGTTGCCTTCTGCTGAAGAAATAACAGCCTGTATTATTCACTCTTGTGAAGACATGTAACCTAGTACAATGGGCTCAATATGTTGTGTGTCTCGGTGTTTCACAAATAACAAACATAGGTTCTTTCTCAATGTCTGACAATTTGATTCAAAGCATCTTGTATAAATATTGGAAGCCGTGTAGGACATTGCTTTCATCACGGGAAGGTTCCCAGCTGTAAAACTAGCTAAGCTGACACACATTTAAAAAATATATATTTGCTAACTGTGATGTATAACTGTGATGGTGAAGGCATGGCACATGGCATACTCATTTGATATTATTTTACATTGTAACATATTATTCATGTATTTTAGGAGCAGATATCGTTATGTATCTTGCTCTAGTCATATGCTGAAGATGATAACTGTTAATAACACCGGAGTCTTGCCTATAAGGACTTTGGTCATGTTTTTTGTCAGTGTAACATGCTCTTCCTATATCCCTATGTGGAACTGTGAGGCCTTACTGGAGGGTCAAGCCTTACCAGAGGGTCAGTGAGCTTGCTGAGGTCAGGCTTAAGGTAAAACACCAGGCCTTGTCCAGCTCCAGGGAGGGACACCCCACGGATAAAGAGGATGAACAGCATGAGATAGGGGAATGTTGCTGTGAAGTAAACCACCTAGAAAAGCACACAGGCACACACCGACAAACCTTTAATGTGAAAACCCTACCGTTGTAATGCACACCATGTGTTTGTAACATGTGTTTTCATTTGTTGCAACTGCCTTCACAAACTTTGACCTACTTGTTATTTTATTAGCATAATGTAGAGGAATATATAATACAACATAAATATATACTGTATATGTATGTACTGTATATTGCACACACACACACACACATATATCTACATACTTTAATTGTGTCTACAGTATATATTACATGTTCAAATGCTTACACTGAAGCATAGTGTAAGTCTTTTCTTCTAGTCGATTCTCACCTTGCCCGTTACCTTGACTCCCTTCCATATACAGAAGTAGCAGATTATCCAGGCAGCGAGTAAACACAGTGCTAGGTCCCAGTGCACATGGAGCAGAGACATGTCACCTGACATCCTTAAAACACGGTAGCTAAAGATGAAGCATTCACACACACACATACACACACGCCAATGGTCAAATGTAATTGCAACATGGCACATATACATAATGAATAAGATCCCACACAAAACCCAATGGACATGCTGCTTTGAAAGGTACTGCTAATACATTTAAATGTGTAAATACACAATTTCAAGACAGCATGAGTCATTGTAGCACACGTTAGCTGGCTACGCTTATAGTAAATACACTGAGATGGAAATATCTGCATTGATCAATTTTGCATATGTGAGCTTGCCCCAGTCTCATCTTTATACTGCGGCAACATGAACACAGACTGACTGCATTGTGCTCATCTAGAAGATTCACTCGGTATTCTTGGATGACTTGCAGCATCTGCTCTTCATTCATTGTGCGGGCAACAAAATATTGCAAAACATCCAGTGTGGGAAAGGTGAAGGTTTGGAAATCACTTTCAGATGTTAAGATGAACCTGGAGCGGAATACATGGAACCTGATGGAATGCTGTAACTGGTTTAACTTGTAGTTGTGTGTCTTGCTGTTATGTGATGATGAGCTCCTTTAGGTGTTGTATGGGTGGTCTTGGTTTAACCTGTTTCGTGTGAAGCATTGGGTGTTCACGAGACAACACAACACTCTGTCCCGCTGTTTCAGCGTTGTATGGAAACAGTTTGAAAACGATGCATGCAGAGTTGTTAAAGGACTGGGGAGAGAGTCGGCTGTGGGTACAGGCTACATGCACATGCTCTGGGGAGCAAGAGTCACAGGTGAGGGAGGGTTTGGTGGTGTTCTCATGTTTGAAGCCAAAACGTGTGACATCAAAACCTTTGTAGCATACGGTTTCTGAAGGGAGGTGTATTTGTTTGGATGTTAAATATCTGGCCGGTGCTTCTCATTGTGTCTCGGAGGGAGATACATTGTGTTTCTCATTGTGAGAAATCAACCTATTGTCTCACGTTCGTATTGTGTTTTGGTTGAATTGTTTGGCTTCTGGTACCCGAGCTTGAGAAAGACATGCACGCCATTCCCCTGAAAGAGGTTGGGGTGAGAGGTCGAAATTAATTATTTTATATAACTGTATACTATACAGGCTGCTATGCATGTTTACATCCCATTGTAATGGGATATTACTATCAGGGCTGGCCCTCCCATTAGGCAAGAGTAGGCATTATTATGAGGCAGCGTTTTGACAACTGGCTGATCGGCGTAAAGCTGTAAATAAACAAATAAAACTAATTTGTTAAAGGCACGACAAGGCCAGTCATTCTCGAGAACGCCAAACGTCAAACCTCAAATCATAGCTCAAATCAAAACAATATCCCTCTGCAGCGCCGCACACGTTGAAATGCACCGCAAAGCCAATAAGCGCCTTTTTGTTGTGAGCGGTGTTCAACACTTGTTCCTTTTCACAGAGCCAGGGCTGTGTAGAAGTAGCAACACCAGATTATTTTCTCAGCACACACAGAGAAGGGTAAAATAGTGAAATGCGAGGATATACGTGGTGAATTTGACAAAGTGTATCGTTTTATAGCTGACTATAGGCCGGGGCGTATGCCTATGTATTTTATTTGATTGATTTTATTTGATGGTATTTCTTACCGCCAGAATTCTTCCTCAGGTGACTTGATATGGAGCAACGGGTCTGTAAAATTACTGGAGACAGAAAATAAAAAAACAAAGGGAAGGATTAATCAAAGGGGATTGCTGCGATGAATATTGCAATGCAGGATTATGTGATAAATGATTCATTCTATTCGTTTTTGGTGATTAGACAGTGTGAAATAACACATGGACAACTCACATTCAAATACAACCCAAGTTTTGTCTTGGCACTGACTGCATTGTTGTTTGTTCAAGCTGATCAAACTTCACAAGTGTGACGAAATTAATTAATTAAAATATCTACAATTACTATGTATGCCTGTTACCATGGCAGATATAGTATTTGTAGATATTTGAAATAATTTATTTGAAATCAGGATGTTTGCCTTTTCACGCAAAGAAAGGAAATGCATTAAGTCCTTTTTTTTTTTTACTTACTAATCAGTGGAAATGTTGACCGAATAGTCGTTCTTCGAGCTGTCATTGTGAAGAAATGACCAGTTGGACTGAAACAAATAAGGGTTGCTGTACCTGCTGGAGCGATCGACGCATGCATCTGGATCACAAGGAAAGAAATGCAGTGGAATGAAAAATAGAGGGATGATTGGCAGACAGGATATCCATTTACTTTTAAATTAGCAACGATAATAATAATAATAATTATTATTATTATTATTATTCATGTATTTATTTTACAATGTGGATGGAAACATCGCTAGTGCCACATGTGTGTGTTTTAACCCATGTTCTGATGCGTTAGCTCTGTCCGTTAGGGCCCATTACCGGTGTTCCAATTATTGTCACAGGTAGACCATGGAAGTGGGCTTTGGAAGGAGTTAAACAGGTAGAAGATAGCCCAGGCCAACACCACAATGTAGTAGATGTTCAGATAGACTACAATCACCTGGGAAGCAATCCCTACCCCTGCAGGACAAAATAAGACATGGAAGGCAGTGTAGCGATATTAAAATATACAGTTTAATATAAGTGCAGGTCTCATAGCAGCATTCAGAGTTACATGACATGACACAGTACTACAGTATTTAACTGACACAGGGATAGTCAATTATGTATCTATAAAGACAATTGCCTAATGAACCACCAACATAGACCACACAGAGAACATCTATATTACTTGAAAATTAGTTAATATAACATATGTATTAATGGTAGAAATACAGTTTATTCAAAATTAGGTTAGCTTGTTTGCAAGACAGATCTCCAGCCCTCCTAAGAAAGCAGGAAAGAGATAAATAGGCATAATAAAGTTCAAAGTGCTACCATGAGATGTTCATGAATCATATTCATTCATTTGTTTTGCTAACTACATATATTGTATCCTGTGTCAAACAATGGACAAATCCTTCATTTGTCTCGTGTAATATCATAACCCTAGTTTTTACCTTCGAACATGGGACTTATCTTCCTCCAGGCTGTGACCCCACTCTCACTGGTGTACTGTCCCAAAGATGTTTCCAGAAAGAACACGGGGATCCCACAAAAGAAGAGGAAGACAAAGTATGGGATGAAGAACACACCTGTAAACACAGAATGCTGTTAAGGAGACCACCGTGTGTGAACATGCACTTTAATTCAATACAACCTCACCTTAGGTTTAACTAAGGATGTGAGGCATTAGGCTCTTGCAAATAGAGGATCATGTTAAATTATGTTTGTATAGAAGCATAGAAACGACCATTCTCAATCAAAATAATTAATCAATTGACGACAAAGAGCTATTGACATACAGTATTTATAAAGAAAGAATACTGTAAGCGCATGCTTTGCTTGATCTGACATGAAAATATACCCATAGATGTTCAGGCATAAAGCCCTGAAGCCAATATCTCTCACGCTGGCATTCTCACGCGCACTATTCATACTCATGACTTCCCCTCATTTCATTTCCTTTATTATATATTTTTTGTCAGATTCATGCACAAACACGTTGCCCGTCTCCCTCCCAATGTACTGGCAACCAATGACTGCCTCACTATAACGAATACTTATTTGTTACCGTGACTTGCTACATTGAGGATGTTAGTTTTACTTGCCGGACAATTAGGGTATTTTTTTTTTCCTGACTGGTCCTGGAAAAAATACTACCTGTCAATCACATACATGCATGCACACACACAACTAACCCAACGTGGGAGAGATGTGACTTTGATAGGTGTATAATGTAATAAGAGTGTCTTAGTGTTTAGTCATTTTTGATATTACTGTAATTATAGATAATTTAGATTATTTATGTTACTGTATGCTTTGCCAAGTGGAATGTACAGTAATCTCATTAAGTAATTTCATCTCCTTGTTATATAGCATTACAACTTCATATAAAGCTACTGTAAACTCCTTGACTGTGTTACAGGACCCCCTAAACCCTTACAATTCCCAAACAAGGATCCCTGTTTATGTTTTGAAACTGTTTCGTACACAGATGTGCACAGGAGACAACGTGGAAATGGTCAACAGTGGTTTGTTTGTTTGTTTCTGGGAAAACTGCGTTGAGCTCATAGCGGGGGTTGAAGCAAACAAATATAACCGTCGTCGGACTGTGAGAGTGTATGTAAGCTGTAGGGGAAGCAGGGTAGATGAGCCACATCATGGAGGTATATACTGTATAGGGGCATGCCCTCTCTTAGTTTCAATCCAAAATAATATTTGAACACTGGAGTAGTTGAAATAGACAAAAAGGTGTTAAACTGTAAGAATGCGTCTGACCTTTACAGGTTAAACAGGGTTGTCATATATTTGCAATTTGATGATTTTAAATAAGCAATTTAAAATAAATATAATTGTGTCTTAAGGAGAATAATAATAATAATAATAATAATAATAATAATAATAATAATAATAATAAACAACTTCATTTATATAATACCTTTAAAATCTGAGTTTACAAAATGCTTTGTCAGAATACTCTATCCTCACTGAATGAGGCGTCACAGTTGTTAGAGTAGGCATTAAGCTCCACTCTGTACAGTTTTTAACTTCCTATAGGCGGATGCGCTTCTGCAAAACATGGGATTTAGTTACCCTTTAAATTAATTTTGAAGGCACAGTGGCACACCCTCATGATAAAACACCAGACCTCTCTCACCTCCTCCATTCTTGTAGCACAGATAAGGGAAGCGCCAGACATTTCCGAGGCCAATGATTTCGCCAGCCATAGAGAACAGGAACTCAGACTTGTTAGCCCACTTGCCCCTCTCCTGAACCCCATCAGCAGCAACTGCACCCCCATCAGGGATTCCTTCAGCTGAGTCTTTGTTCATAGTCTCTGTCTAGGATCTCTCTGTGTACATGTAAATGAATAGCAGTCATTTATAATGAAATTATCACACATTTAGCCTACTAGTAATAGTCTAAAAAAATATCTACATTGATACATTTATACATATATTAAATATTTAAACATACAGTATTTAGAGGCTATTGCTTTTTCCAATGGTTTTTTGTGATGACTGGCACCATTTTTCAAGATCTACTGTAGACTATGCTTTCATCAAGGCAAAAGCACTCACATATTGATGCACATCAGCGCTTGCACGATGTAGTATGACATAAGCTAAATAAAATGAAAGGATAACGGTTTAGGGTTGAAAACAATGTGTTCAAATAAAGACGCTCTTCTGCAATAATTCAAGTAATCAGGTTACAAAACGAACAAAATCCAAAATACAACACTACATTTATCATTTCAGTGATATAATAGGTACTTACAGTTACAAATAAAAAGCGAGTAGACGTGCCAATTGACCTAGCGAGAACAAAATTCCTTTAGAGTGCAGCTGCAGAGAACGAAGTTTATATATACAAAAAAAAAAAAAAACATCGGATGGGTGTGTCTAGTAGCCTATCACTAATCTGCTGTACCAAGTTCTAACCATGGTCTTAACTAGACAAGCATTTTCCTTTCATTAATAAATGTAAAGTTGTTATTGGTTCATCATTTATATGTGTGTTTGATGTTTGCTTTTGTTACAAAGCATGACTGGCTATTTTATATTTTTCTGAAAATAATATTTCTGGGAGGCTACGTACGTGGTTACATCATAGTGACAATACAGACCACGTGGCGAACCTGGAAGCAAAAATAAACAATCGATTGCAAGGCGGAAACAGCTACTTACACAATTATCCCCAGTATCAATCACATATGTATTCAATGTATATTGCAAATTATTATTTACAATTACAATATAGTAAAGCACTTCGTGATATGTTGGTAACACCGGTAAGACAGCTGCTAAATCTGGCTTGGCTTTTAAACGCCGGGTGTGGTACCGTAGCAACCAGCTATCTTTTCCTTACTGTACCGGTAATTGTATTTATTGGCATCGATTTGATTTAAAGGAAAATCTGATATTGCTTTATAATGCACATTAACATCGAATTGTTTTATGCCTGCAATAACAGAGTAATACGATGACGTATGTTTTCGCCAGTGTGGACTATTCCATTGTTTTGAGTCATGTAGCATAGGCTATTTTGATTTATTTTCAGATTTAGCGATGTTAGCCATCAGATCACCAGAGGAGGAGTCCGTGGAGATGGAGGATATGGACACCTCAGATCCAAACTGGTGCTGGTTCTACCTGGCAGAGTGTGGAGTATGGCATATGTTTGAGGTAACATATATTTTCATTACACTGCATAAAAACAGGTTCAAAACGTACAGTATATGTAGTGATGATGCAGGGGACAACCCATTTTTGAAAGCAAATAAGTCAGTATCCTACCCCTGCTGCTGACTTAAGTAAGGTAGCCAATATATGCTATTTTGTTAATCTATCTACTGTATCAATAATTCATAGAGGTGGGCAGTATATATATCTACATATCTACGATATTAACCCTGTCCCTGAAGTCAACAGAACTGGATGGTGTCATTTACTTCCGCATATTCGTTGCGTCGTTCTTATTTTGAGTTTGGCTTGAGCCAACCATAAGTTCCCACATGAAAACATCATGACACGCCCAATTATACAGACCGTGAGAGCTATATGCTAGTTAGAAACAATGATTTACAATGTTTATTGACATATTTGTAAGGAAGAAAACAAACCTAGTGACAAGATCAGGAATGTTTAGAGAACGGCAGTATGATGACTGCAATTCCCCTTTAACTAGTCTAAAGGACCAGCGTTATTGCGTGTTTCGCAAGCCCCGCCCCCTTTTCATTTGGCCTCCAATAACAGTTGAGCATTTTTTGAATGGACAGAAACTCTGATTGTCTGTTGTTTATTTACAGTAACTAGGTTTGACAAGTGAAAGGGGCGGGGCTTGGGATAGGTCAATTTGCCTTTGTAAAATTATAAACTTATATTATCTAACAGAACATGCTATCAGGAGTGATGGTTGGTTCCTTATGTAGATATTATAAATCAACCGTTTCCAGCTACAATAATCATCTACATACATGTGCAAACCCATTTTCAAAATAGTTAAGACAGTAAAGAAAATGCTAATGAAAACTAAACAAAGTGATTTGTAAATTCCATTCAACCTGTACTATAATACAACAACACGTTATATTATGTTTTACCCTGTGACTTTAATTGTTCTATGATAATATGCACCAATTTCAAAACCGATTACTTCAACACACTACAAAAGTTTGGACAGTTGTATAGATAATTATATTTCTTTTACTCACACTTATTATATGTGTGGCCACTGAAGACACCCATTTATGATATCTATCAAGTAGAACCACCCCCCCCCCCATTCCATTATTTAGCTCTTCAAGTGCACAGTTGTACAGAGTCTCCTTTGCCATATTTTGTGCTTCATGATGCACCACACTTTCTCAATCAGCAACCACTCAGGACTGCAGACATGCAAATCTAGCACCTACTCCTTATGCAGTCAATGCTATTTGCATTGTCCTGGAAAAGACAGCATCTGGACAGCAGCATATGTTGCTCCAAAATGTTTATTCTCTTTCTCCTATAACTGCACTGGACTCACAGATGTGTAAGTTACCCATGTATTCAAAATTTGTTTTTGTCAAGTGTTGACTTATTGGACCACAAAGCACACTTCCACGGTGCCACTGTTAATCTCAGATGATATGAGGTCAGCATTGCAAATAGTTTTGTAATCACGATCTCCAGGCTAAAGAGCAAGATTTAGCTACCTGATGGGTTAACTTTCTCATTTAAATCTAGTAGCCTACTATTTTATTAAAGAATAAATCAAACCATTTACGGTCTGCAGCCGGTACATTCCCACATCAAACGCAGTGATTCTTTTTTATCCGACAGTGTGGCAAGTAGAAACCTTTTCGCTTCTGATTTAGTCAGATTGCCTGTCAATCATACTCTGGCGAAAGGTCCACTGTGCACTTGAAGACCTAACTAATGGAAGAAAGGGGGGGGGGATTCTACTTGATACATGTCAGAAATGGGTGTCTTCCGCGCCCACACATTTATTAAGTGTATGTAAAAGACATATGATCATATGATTTACTTTTTTGTAGTGTGTTGAAGTCATCAGTTTTGCAATTGGGGTATATTTTCACATAACAATTAAAGTCACAGGGTAAAACATCATATAACGTGTTGGATGAATGGAATTTACAAATCAATTAGTTTAGTTTTTATTAGCATTTTCTATACTGTCCCAACTATTTTGGAAATTGTTTTGTACAAAAAGCATGTTGTTCTTTCAAAAACAATGATGTTTTTAAGTGGCCCCATTTATTTGAATGTACTGTGTGTGTACTGTAATTAGAGTACATTACCATTCATATATATTATTACAGTATTGATACTGTATGCTATCACTATATGCACTGTAGTACTGTTTTTATAGCAGCATTTGGAATTTCTAATTCAAGAACCTTTTATATATTAAATACATATAATATATGCAGTATATAATATACATAATGCTTATTGCCTAATCACCATAAAATACTTCTTCCCGTGGGTAGTCATATAGAGAGCCAAAGTCACAGCCACATTTTAGGACCTAAGCTTTAAAAGAAGTATGTATGTTACGGTAGTCAACGGCGAGGATAACATTATTTTTAGATCCCGGTTGCTTTGTGATACGAAGTAGACATATGATTTTTGACTATTTAAAAAAAATGTATTTGAGTCAATAATGTCTCAGTTCGTCGTGCATTTGTTGAAGTATACGACTGTGAAATGATGTAATTAGTAAGACTACAAACCCCATGTCGCGTAAGTGTCATGACATTTTCGCGGCACACTCCACAAGTCAAAAAAAGCGTTGTTTTGGTGACGTGTGTTGTGTGAGACGAAAGCTGTAGTTTACAGGCATATCCATCATTCTCCCTGTGCTGTTGCTGCATGTTAAACCATTGTCTCTGTCTAGGTTGACCCCAGTGCAGCGTGTTCTGTGACCAGTGCTCAGATTGAGCAGTGTTATAACAGGAACCAACACGGTGTGATGGAGTTCTACACAGCCAAGTACACCTACAGGCTGGACTTTTCAGGTACTGTGCGGTGCATTCTGCAGTGTAGTGGGCAAAATGGCTGATGTTATGGTATTATGTAATCATGTCTCAGAATTTTACAGTAGCAATGTGTTTTTGTGGGTTATTTTGAATGTGCCTAGCCTGTTCCTGCTTAAATCAAAAATCGACTGTCACTCCCTGCTTCACCAGCAGCCGGCAGCAACAGAAGATTGCCCTCGTTTGTCTAATGTAGCTCACCTGGTACCCATTAGATGCCTTTCATATACTCCTGTGTTTTCTCCCTGGACGTTTTGGTTTGAACAAACCTGCTGGAAGTTTGACACGGATTTCTTTGAGCTAATCTATTGAAGCTACTGTCGTCCGAGTGGGGATTTCTACACGCCGATGTTTGAGTTTTGAATAAATACAGTTTGTGTTAAGTCCAAAGTCTCTAAATGTGTATTAGTCTGAAATCTCTCAAAGGGGCTTATCAATGGACACAGATTAAAATGCATTTGGATGCATTTGGAGTATTTTATAAATGCCTAGGCTGCGCTCCATTGTATAATCATAACAAACCCATCCAAGTCCAGGCCGACTGAAAATCTGTCTGTATAGGAAGGTGACCGGATGTATCTGCCAGAACAAATGAAACATGAGCTATTAGATGTATCTTGTTCCTAGGCTGTTACTTGCAATACTAACAGAAGTTGATCACGATACTGTCTTAACGTAGACAAAGATGCAATTTGTACTTTACCAGGCCTATCCTTTCCTGTAGTCTAACCTTTATCATTTTATTTTGTACTTCTTGTCAGTCATGAGACAGATAAATGTAACAACGGGGAAACAACGGCCAATCAAACGCTCTCTTCAATCTGCAACTGGCTTTAGGTAAGACATGTAACATTTTGTGAATGAGCACAAAGATGGTGTCATTATTTGACAGTCTTCTTAAACTAAAATGTAATCAATATACTGGACCTCTTATATTATTTTTGATGATGATATGAAATTAAGTATATCTGTGCATTATTTAATATTACAACAATATATGACTATGCTACTGGCTACGCCTAATAATTATAATATCGAAAGAAATTATATAGATATTTACAACATATCTATGCATGGGCATATCTGTAGACTATCTTATATTATTTTGGCGTTATATGTCAAGGGGATTCATTGTGACCGTTAAGGCTGCGGTCACACATGCACGAAATTGACAGCTGCCAGTAATCGCCTCCCGCTCACTTCCATTCTATGCGAGCGAAGGAGCGAATAAAACCGTCGCATCCTGTGGCGAAGCTAAATCGGATCTGCACTTCATCTAGAGTTCAACACATCTGAGCATTGACCGCTAACTCGCGGCCTCAGCCGACAGCAAGGACGCGCGTGCGGCCGACCCCACGGGGCTGCGCTTGGATGTAAGTTTGTTTGGCGAGGCAGGGGGGAATGGAGGAGACTTATTATGAATTTCGCATCGGAAGGCGATGGTCCGTCTCCTGCCCAGTTTGTCCTTCGCGTATGTGTGGCCGCACCCTAAGGCACGTATCTCTGTGCTCCCTCTCAGATTTATATGTGATAATCTAGCCTTACCTGTTCCATGTCACTGGGAAAGAATTAATACAGATGAGCCATTTCAGGTATGTGCCACACTACATTAGTGTACTGTATGTATATAACTGCATTGGTGTTGCATACTACAGTATATGGTAATACATTGCAGTCTGTAATATATGAATTATGATTTGAAACACATTATGTTTTACAACACATTTTTCCCCACTCAGCTTATCCAGCTTGGCAGAGACACATATGAGTTTAAAGAAGTCGCCAGGCTGTATGAAAGAACAATGGCACATCCAATAAAGTCCATCCAGAGGATTCAGAACCTAGACTTATGGGAGTTCTTCTGTAGGTAGGGTTAAGATTGTTTTTCAAACTGTCATTTTTTTTTCTTTTTTTTTTTTTCTCTTCGAGATATGTAATCTATCTTTATTGCATGCAGTTGTCCGGTATAGTTGTGCTTGGACACAACTCACAGGCCGCAAGATACGGTAACACTGATTAACAGTTGATTAATCAGAATTTGGTCAGAGGGGATCAGGTAATGTCACAAATTCACCTTGGTGTGATGCAGAACTTCCATTAGTGAATGCAATTAAATGAATTTAGTTGTACAGTGTCAGACATATTGTCACACGTTACCCTTACCCCATTTGCTTGTGCATACGCACATACATCAAGCACAGAGGCTGGTGAATGTTGTCATTTCTCGGTTCTCTCCCAAGAAAGAAAACACAGTTGCGAAAGATTAAACGCACGTTGGAAATCGAGGAGAGAATGTTGTTTCACGGTACAGGTCACAGCAACGTCCAAGCTATATGCACATACAACTTTGACTGGCGTCTGACTGGCAGTCACGGAGATGTCTATGGAAAAGGTAGACTGCATCTACAGCATGTGCGGAGACACAATGACGCGGCACTTTCTCTTTTCCTCCAGTCTGTAAAGTTGTCCTCCCTCATCTGTTTTTTTCAGGGAGCTATTTTGCTCGGGACGCCAAGTACTCCAGTAAGTTCTGCCTCACCACGGGGAAACACAACACTGCCTTGCAGAGACACGGACTTGCCCCGCCCATATTTGCCCCAGAACTGCCATACAAAACCATGTTCCTAGCCAGGGTTCTCATAGGGGAATACACTGTGGGGCATCCAAAGTACTGCAGGCCACCGTCAAAAGACACCAGCTTCACCAACTTCTACGACGCCTGCGTGGATGATATAAGTAATCCTAAAATCTACGTAATCTTTGACAGCAACCAGATTTATCCGGAGTACCTGATTGAGTTCTACTGATGACAAAAGTGTATTTTGGGGACTTTATTTAATATTTTTTTCCTACAAGACCATGGTCCTATGTTGTCGTAGAGCCTGTACTGTCCTGTAACCCCGGAGAGATAAAAGAGCAAACCAGAAGAATGAGACACCGTCATAGGGACCTTGATGCTTCATCTGAAGTGCCTTTTGGGAATTGTGGGGGAAAAAGACACAAAACAATTTGTGAATATTTCATTTTTATTATAATATGTGATGTTTGTGAACAGAAGAGGCCTAATGGTCACACAGTGCTTTGAATATGTCTAAAGCACTCTGGTAATAAGGACCCAATCTTTTGTTGTCATTTTGGTGTCAATTTTGTGTTTCATAAAGTTGCTGTAGATGCTTGTCGAGTATCTGTGACAGAATATAGGAGTGCTACCTTAATGCCACAGATTGTCACATCAGCTCAGTTGTGGGCTGCGTTCTAGCCAAGAGTTTAAAGGTTCTTTCCTTAGTTGTGTTACCGTGCCCCCCAGAATCCCTGAGAAATATCCCTGATTATATGCCTGCATCAGGGGGAGGAGAAGAGGGAATGTGAGCTCTCAGGTGGCTTTGTAACACTGGTTACTTACAACCACAATAGCAATTCCAGACGCAAATGGAGGAGTATCTCTTTAACAATAGGCTAATATGGCCTGAAACCTGTGTGCTAAATGTAGTAGGCCTACATGTTAAGCATGCATGGGAAGCCCATTTTTTTTATTCAAAGAGAAAAAAAACAGCCTCTACCTCATGTCCTTAATCATAATAATAAAAGTATATTTTAATTTCCTTTCCATGAAAGGCTTTTTATTGCTTGTCACAATGACATAGCGCTCAATGTATGTCCATGATCAATGGGCAGTAATGTACTTTATATGTGCTTTATAGAAATAACAAATAAATGTGTAAGAAAAATGTTTGTATGAGTTTGCACCAGGAAACAATTAATATATTAAACATTCAAGTGGTGGAGGGCATGCCGAGGCTCACCCAAGAGTTATTGCTACAATTTGTTCAAATTCTATAGTTTTACCACCTATACGTATCATCAGTTGTTTGTTATACGTCTAATAAATAGAAGTTGTAGTCTGAAAGGTTTTTATGGTGAAACACCAGGTACTGAACATCAACAGCACAGACTTTGCATGGTGAACTTAGTTGTTGTTGCTTACTTCATGGTGAGGTAAGGAATTGTCTAAACAAGGGAGAACTGTGTTTTTCTCGCATGCAATGAAATTAATTTAATTTGTGTTTGCTCAATTTTGTTTGGCTGTTTAGGAACTTAGTTAAAGCTACAGACTATCTGGCGGTTGTTTAAAGGGCCCAATTGTTATTGAAGCCTAGGTTTGGAAGACACAACTCAGCAACATATACAAGTAGGATAATCCAGCAGTGCACAGGATAGACAGGGTATCATGTGTAGTATTTTACTAGGGTTGGGGTGGGGTAGGGTGCGTGATGTAGAGTAGGGACAGAGGAGGCAGACACTGCAGACTGGGGACATCTAGAGGATTAGTGCAGGGACACAACTGGAGACAGCCATGCTACTATATGAGGTAGTTGATGAAAAATGAATTTGCATAGTGGAAAATAATCTGCAAACATGTTTTGAATTAGATTGCATAAGAGTATCTAACAAACTATTCAGTATCTTCATTTAACATGTATAGCAGGCCTATTCAACTCCGGTCATCGGAGCAGGAAGAGAGAAAACATACAGGGTGCAGAGTTGAATAGCCCTGATGTATAACCTACTATATGTAGGCTACGTTAAAAGAAAAATCAATATCAAGTAATTACCATAATCTGTTTAATTGATAATAGAAGTATACATGTATGACATTCATAATATATTACTTGCAGCAAGACTGGACACATTGGCATTATTTATGTAAAAGTGAGTCACACACATAGTCAAAACTTTGAGGGGTGTGCCTACGAAACTATAGTATTGATTTGTCACTTGGAAGCATTTACCACACTGCTACTGAACAATACAAGGTGAGGTAAATCAGAATTATAATTACATTTTGTTAAAATACATTATTTCAAATCACATAGTGATAATATGATGTGCATGTATAGAATGTGGCAAGCTAGAGCAGACTGCGGTCAGAATGAAGAATACATGGACACATCTGACACACCATGGGTTTGGTACTATCTGGCAGATTGTGGAAGATGGCATAGGTTTGAGGTACATTGGTCATGATTTACTGAACATTATCTCACAATTACAATATAATACACTTTAAATGTATTTGATATAATAGCCATTTAAATGTAATTTGTTTTCATTCAATGTCTTGATTATCACTTTGTATTTTGACCATTGCTCAATTGAATGACAGACTGACCCGGATCGCCCACTCCTCAGTGAGCATATCGAAGCCTTTTTCCTGGTAAACTCAAAGGGTGTTCTACAAACACATTCACCCTCCGGTGATACATATATAGAATTTTCTGGTATATGATTTACAATATTTTATATTATTAAACATTTGTATTACATAAATGTATCAATTGGGCTATTTAGGGTATAGATAATCCTGCATTTGACTCCATATCTTTCATTGCACAGCTATGCTACAGACTGATATTACCACAAGAAGACAAAGAAAAATCCACCGATCTTTCCACATTCCACAAGTACGGTAAGGTAAACAAACAAAAAAAAGTTCAATAATTTCGATTTCAAGCAAGCAACTTATTAGTTCGGTAAAGCAATAGTAGTTATTTTTTAGCCTACGGGACTCTAGTTTCACTTCCTGGAAAATGAAAGTGTAAGTTAAGCGTTATAATGTGTAGTAGTTCTATGGTTGTTGGAAGCCTGACCTTACGGAAGCCTAAAAGTGCCATCAATTGTCTACATTTTATTACGTATTCCGTTTCCTTATTCTCGTGATAACAAGATAATTAATTCGTTATCACGAGAAAGCAAAGCATTGTTTTCCCATGATAAAGTATTCATGATCTTATCACGAGAAAACTGTAGGCCTATTGTTTTCTCGTGTTCAAACATGTTCAACAGCTTTATTACGGTAGTCATTCTTACAAAAATATGATAAATAAAATAAAAAGCTCAGGATCTATTCATTTCAATCATGAATTAATGCCTTTGAAAATAATATATAATATGAAAAATGTCCATCTTCATCTTCTTCCGCTTATCCAGAGTTGGGTCACAGGGGCAGCAGTTCCAGCAGCGGACCCCAAACCTCCCTTTCCCGAGCCACATTAGAAAGCTCTGACTATGGGATCCCGAGGCGTTCCCAGGCCAGTGTGGAGATATAATCTCTCCACCTAGTCCTGGGTCTTCCCGGAGGCCTCCTCCCAGCTGGACGTGCCTGGAACACCTCCCAAGGGAGGCGCCCAGGGGGCATCCTTACCAGATGCCCGTACCACCTCAACTGGCTCCTTTCGACGTGAAGGAGTAGCGGCTCTACTCAGAGTTCCTCACGGATAGCTGAGCTTCTCAACCTATCTCTAAGGGAGAAGCCAGCCACCCTCCTGAGAAAACCCATTTCGGCCACTTGTATCCGCGATCTTGTTCTTTCGGTCATGACCCACCCTTCATGACCATAGGTGAGGCAAGGAATACAAATTGCCCGGTAGAACGAGAGCTTTGCCTTCAGGCTCAGTTCTCTTTTCATCACCACGGTGCGGTAAAGCAATTGCAATACCGCTCCCGCTGCTCCGATTCTCCGGCCAAGACATCCAAGGCATCCCCTCCACATCCAAAGCTTTTAGCATTTCTGGACGGATCTCATCAACCCCCGGGGCTTTGCCACTGTGGAGTTGTTTGACTACCTCAGTGACCTTCCCCAGGGAAATTGATGAATATCCCCCATCAGTCTCTATCACAGAGAGCGGGTCAGTCGGATTCAGGAGTTCCTCAAAGCGTTCCCTCCACTGCCCAATTACCTCCTCAGTTGAGGTCAACAGCGTCCCATCCTTGCTGTACACAGCTTGGATGGTCCCCGCTTCCCCCTCCTAAGATGGGGGACGGTTTTCCAGAAACACTTTGGTGCTGACCAAAAGTCTTTCTCCATGGCTTCGCCGAAGCTTTCCCACACCCGCTGCTTTGCTTCTGCTACAACAGATGCTGCAGCCCATCGGGCCCGTCGGTACTTTGCAACCTCCTCCAGAGACTTCCGGGACAACATATCCCGAAAGGCCTTATTCTTCAGTCGGACCGCTTCCCTGACCACCGGTGTCCACCACGGTGTTCGAGGGTTACCGCCCATTGAGGCACCTAAGATCTTGAGACCACAGCTCTTCACCGCAGCTTCAGCAATGGAAGCTTTGAACATTGCCCACTCAGGTTCATTGTCCCTAACCTCCACACATTAAGTATGTGTTGTGCAGTGGCACAGCCCAATAAGATACATGGTTTACTTCTAAATGTACGGTACTTTAACAGTAATAGTGATCGAATCTCAAATTTGGCATAAGGCTACATGTCAGGCCGGACGGAAATGAGGACCCAAACGAATAACACACAAGCTCTCAGAGTTCAGGGGTTTAATAAAGCTCACAGACAGGACCACGAAACACAGAGGGCTGATAGCAAATAATAATCGAACAAAGATAACAGAACATACTAGGGCTTAAATACAGGATGACAAGACAGACCATTGGGTACAGACAACCAGTGGCAGGTGAAATCAAATAGCAATCAACCAGGGCAGGAACACATGGAAAAACACTGACTGGAACACATGGGAAACACGGACTGGAACACATGGGAGAAACACAAGAGAGTGAACACAGGGGAGACACAGGGAGGTGGACAGCAGATTGTGACGCTACATTCGTTTAACCTAAATGTTTTGCCATCAAACAATGGTATTAATTTGTCATCCGATGACGTACTGAATATGGCTTAGCTAAAAGGTTTCAGTGTAATATCTGGTTTCCAAGCTTAACTGGTTTGTGGTTTCCAATCGAGTATTTGTTTGCATACTCGTGTTTAGGCTACTGTACTGGTACAGTAGATGTATTGTAGATTACGCTTTAGGATACTTGACTGCAGCAGCTGGCAGCAGTTTAATCAAAATTCGTGTTCTAGTGTCATCTAATTATTTGATTCAGGTTTAACAGGTAGACAGCCTACTTATCTCCCGCGGGAGCTTACTGTCATATTGCTAACCGCTGTGTATACAATACCACCAGATGCTAATGCTAGCGTGGCCCTTGGACACTTATGACATTATTAGAATGTCATAAAATAAAATACCAAATACCCTAATTCTTAAAGTGTATAAAAATAAACTACAAAATACAGCAGCCACGCAATGTATCAAAAATAAACTACTGTATTTTTGATTTTAAAACAACCCAATCAATCGGCCTAATTCTAGCCTAACCCTTTACCTGTAAACTGACTCAGTAAAGGTATAGTCAGTCATTCTGGTGAAAGCTTGTTGATATTTCAGCTTTATAAAACAAAAACACCTCTACCTTCACTGCCTTCAATGCTCCCTCAGAAACGACATAACCACTTCGGAAACGCATTCTTAAGGCTAGGATTTTCTTGTGTGCATTCTGCACCACTTTGTGGTACTAATCGCATCATCGACAGCCTTCCACTGGCTCTGGAGAAAACATCAGTTTGCCTACAGAGCCAACAGATCCACAGAGGATGCTATCGCTACAGCTCTCCATGCTGCCCTGACCCATCTGGAGCAGCTGGGAAGCTACGATGCTCTGTGTGGACTCCATCCTTCCACACAGACAAGCTGCTGGCTCTGGGGCTGCCAACATCCATCTCTATCTCTCTGGACTTCCTGATGGAATGTACCCAGACGGTCAGAGTCGGACCCCATATCTCCGCAGCTCTCAAATCTCAACACTGGCTCCCCACAGGGCTGTGCGCTGACACTGCTTTACTCCCTCTACACCTACTACGACTGCACGCCAACCTATCCCAGCAACACCCTCGTAATGTTTGCAGACAACACTGCAGTTGTCTGGCTTATCTACTTGGGATGAGGGGGCATACAGGGATGAGGGGGAGAAGCTGGCAGGGTGGCGTAAAAGGTAGAATTTGATGCTTAACACGACAAAGACAAAGGAGCTGTGACTTCAGATGGATTAAATCAGATTTAAAGATACTCTACGTCAGTGGGGCCTGCGTGGAAAGGGTCTCGACACTCCGGTTTATGGGAGTCCAGAAGGGAGAGAACCTGACCTGGAACGCCACTACCTCAGAGATAATAAAGGCACAGCAGACACTATAATTCCTGAGACTTCTGAGGAGGAACCATTTGCCGAAGAAGCTGCTTGCGGCTTTCTATCACTGCTCCGTGGAGACTGTTCTCATATACTGTGTGTGTGTGTGTGTGTGTGTGTGTGTGTGTGTGTGTGTGTGTGTGTGTGTGTGGTAAGCCAACT